>JAUTXW010004768.1:600000-870033 GCA_030620095.1 Kuschelorhynchus macadamiae
GCTTTAACTGCCTTCTGTTTGGCCATACCATAAAAAATTGTAAGGGTAAAGCGAAATGCTCAAATTGTTCATCAGTAATTAATGCCAATGAAAATGATCACATTTTATCCAAAGACCCAAACACCTATTCATGTCAGCCCATGTGCCATTTTTGCAGAGGTGACCACAAAACTACATATAAAAAGTGCCCCGAATACCTAAGGCAACAAAATATAAAAAAGCTAATGGCATTTGATAATATGTCCTTCTTTGATGCCAACAAAGCATGCCAAAAATCCTACCTACCAGAAAACACTGGATTCGTATATAATCCTAGCGACTTTCCGTCAATAAAATCTTTCAATTTTCAAAAAAATAATGAACATAAATCAACATCTATGCAGTTTCCCAAAGAAGAATAACAGATTTTAACTCAAAAAATAAACGAACATATCAACAAACAGTATCAAAAGACCCCGTAAAACGAAGAATGATTATGAAAGAATATGACAAGTCAGCCCACCAAGAAAACCTATACACGCCAAATGGCAGGCCAAATAAGGAAAATATTTCTACAAATGCCCTTTCTTATCGCGATAGCCACTCACTTACGCCTAACTCTAGTGCCCAAGATAATGCTTCCAATATATCGACACTACAAACATTTGAAGAGTTGATACAACATCTTCATAATAATATTACAAAACTTCCATATGAAAAAAAATCATACTTAAAAAAATAATTAATGACCATATAAATACTGAGAATTATATGATCAAGGTGAAGATTTCTATTAAATTAAAAAAAAAAAATGAAATTAAAAATTATTCAATGGAATATCCGCAGTCTAAATGCAAATAGAATTAACCTTACAACTATAATCCACAAATATAATCCTGACCTAATATTAATAAATGAAACCTGGTTAAAAGAAGAAAAAAATTTTTATTTAAAAATTTTTAAAATATTGAGACAGGATAGACCAGATGGTTTTGGCGGTGTTGCCACCTGTATTAAAAATAATGTTGATTTCTCCTTAATAAAAAAATTTAACAACAATAATATACAATACATTACTATCAAAATAGCAAATCTTAACATTATAAATGTATATTCTATAACATAGAAGAACAATTTTTAAAAAATATTTTTTGCACAACAGAAAACTATCTTTTAATGGGCAATCTTAACTCGCATCACCCCATGTGGGACAGTTCTACGACTAACTTTGGTGGTAAAAATTTTAGCGACTTCATATTTAACAATAATCTTAATATCCTTAATGATGGATCAGCCACCCTACTACAACATCCAGGTTCAAATACAAGTGCTGTTGACCTTACTATTATTAGTTCTAATCTTGCGGCAATATCCGACTGGAGTGTACTTCCAGACTGTGGCAACAGTGACCATTTCCCGACATTGGTAACCATCAATTATAAAACAATATCAAATCAATCTCCTTTCCTAGAAACCTTTCAAATAAGAAACCATTTTAAAGCAGACCTGGACCTGTCTCATAATAACCTCTTGATGAGTATACGAGACTTCGATACTCTTACAGACTTCCAAGTGTTTGAGAAAATCATAAATGAAGCAGCATCCAACTCCATACCCATGAAAACATGCAATATTTCAACAAAACTAAATAACCCCTGGTGGGACACAGAATGTACTTCATTAATTAAAACTAGAGCACTTGCGCTGAAAAAACTTAGAGAAAACGTAAACATTTGTAATTTTTTAGAAGCCAAAAGAATAATAGCTATAACAAAAAAAAAATTAAAAAGTAAAAAAATTTATAAATTTAAAAGTTTCTGTCAAACATTAAATAGAAATTCGAACATAACATACATTTGGAACACCATAAAAAAATTCGCTAATGTTAAAAAAATATTCAACAAAGATACAATTGAAGATCATATTATAATTAATATCCTTAGAAGAATGTCTGTCATAAATATAAACCCTCTGTTTACTTTAATACAAACTGATCACATTGATCCTTTTACTATGTCTGAATTGGAAAGTAGCCTTAAAGATAAAAAATTTTCAGCCATAGGTTTAGATGATACATCATACAAAATGATTAAATCATTTCCTTTTAAGGCAAAAACATTCCTATTAGAAACTTTTAATAAATGTCTAGCAGGTGAACAATTATCCTCTAACTGGAAAAAATTCAATGTTATTAGCTTTGTAAAACCAGGAAAAAACTATGATAAAAATGAAAATAATGATAAAAAATCGGTTAGAATGGTTTCTTGAACACAAAAACATGTTTAGCCCACAACAAATTGCTTTTAGAAAAGGGATGGGGATTAATAGTGGCATTTCCTACATAACCTCAAGAGTAAATTTGGCCCTTGAGCGAAAAAATAAGGTAATAGCTGTTTTTCTTGACATAAAATCAGCCTATGATTCCGTAAATATATACAAACTATATAAAAAACTGATAGACTTGGAAATACCCATTGAAATATGTAACATTATTTTCAATATACTTAAGAATAGATTAAATTACTCTAGGAACAAAAATGGGCAACTTCTGGGACCATTTTTAGCCACTCATGGACTTCCACAAGGATCACCATTAAGCACTATTTTGTTTAACATTTATATGTTAGATATTTTTAACTTGCCTTTGAAAAATGTTAATATTATCGGGTATGCGGATGATTTGACGATTTTAAGTGAACACCATAACCTCCAAGAAGTAACCAATAACTTAAACAAGGCCTTAGATAGAATTCATATTTGGCTCTCAAATCACAATCTGACTATTTCTCATGAAAAATGCAGTATGGTTTACAAAGGGTCGCCAAAGTTTTCAGCCACCTAATATTGCAATCAACGATTATTTGATACCATTTAAAAATCATGTCAAATACCTTGGAGTAACTATTGCACTTAAAATGGGATCTTCATATTCAAAATATGATATTAAAAGCAAAAAAAGGCTTAAATTTGCTCAAAACATTTGGTAGAATATGGTGGGGAGCTGACCCTCAAATACTACTAATAGGATTCAATGCATTAGTCAGGTCACATTTAGATTTTGGATCCATTTTCATATACCCTACCTCCAAGGCTAATATATCAAAAATTAACAGCATATTCCATGAAGGTCTTCGATTTTGCCTAGGATGTATGAAATCTACACCAACCAACTCCCTGTTGGCTGAATCAACAAATTTTTACTTACATCACAGAAGACTAACATTGACAACCAAGTTTCTTTCTCATATTTTTGCTATTACAGATCACCCCTTGGTAAACTTAATAATTGAGCTTCGAATGTCATACTCTAATAGTGCGCGCCTGCAAAATGAATATACCACACCATATTTGACACAGGCTGCCGAAAACTTTCTTCCATTTGTAAATAAAATGCTCAAAACAAAACAACTGCCCTGCCACATTTTTGACTTCCATTTTCAGCTGAAACCACTGAAATTTGTAGATTTAAAACTTAAAAAAACTGGACCATAAGAAGTATTGCAATCATTTCGTGCTAATTCTGAAAAATATAAAGCGACTCATACTTTTATTTATACTGATGCATCTAAAGGACCAAACAATGTAGGATTTGGAATACACATTCCATCAATTGATTTCAACTATTCCTCAAAACTCCACAAAGAATTGTCAATTTTTTCTGGCGAATTGATAGGAGGCCATTAAAATAGCAATAGATAAAAACATTTACAAAACTTTAATATTGACAGATTCTCTGAGCGCTATTACAAAACTTAAGAATAATTCTTATAATCACAAAAATAGTTACCAAGTATTAAAAATTAAAAAAGATATATTTGATGCAATTGATAAAGGATTTGAAATATTACTTGCATGGATTCCAGGACATTGCGAAATACAGGGAAACGTCCAAGCAGATAAACTAGCCAATATCGGCCGAAGTCTTAACATTCCAAAAAATACCAAAATTGAAAATGGAGACATTTTTAATGAAATAAAAAATAAAATAACTTCCAAGTTTACTCATGAGTGGAAACAAAGTCTGGCAGTAAGGGGCAAATTTTATGCCAAAGTTCAAAGCAGCTTCCCTAAAAAAAAATGGTTTATGAAGGTGCCTTTCTACAGTCATACATACATATTACCACCATGGTTAGATTGAGAACTGGTCACTGTCTTACTAAACAAGATTTATTCAATATTGGTATAAGAGATGACCCATATTGTGATTGCGGTCTGGTGGAGGATTTAAATCATATATTTTTTGAGTGTCCGATTAACATAATACCAAATTCAAATTTATATCAAAATTTAATAAATATGGGCATTCGAGCCCCTATTAATATCGAAACTGTGTTGTCAAACGTTTCCACTGAAAGTATGAATAAACTAATACAATGTTTAAATGATAACAAAATAAAAATTTAATCCTACATAAGCTTTGTTTTAGACCTGCAAAGATACCTAAGGTAGATAACATTTGAACCCGGGCTACAAACTGTAGTTGTGTATGTCCCTCCCCTTGTTTTGTTGTAACTAACCTCAAAATAACACACAACATCGCTAAGAAGAACAAGACCACAGAGCACTTTGATTTAAACACATATATCTTGCATCCAGAGGACAGAACTACGGTTTGATCAGTGCCCTGGAAGCACCGTTAACGTCCCCAAACTGGAATACGGTGTAACTCGCTCCGAGGGTCGCCGGATCAAGCGAGTAAGCCCCGGACGGGGAGCAATCTGGCAAATGGACTAGTATCCGCGCCAACATTCAAGAAACAACAAGTATGTTACAATAAACAGAACTGATAGTTGAGATGCTGTTATTTTGCACTACTTCTAGCGGTGCTTTTACTGTTTCGAACTTAGGCTCGGCAGATTCGCCTAGCACGGGTGTTGTCACTGTATGTGCTGCCCGGGCACCCAACGGGATTTAACTACTTTTCTTTTCGCTAGTCCCTATAAAGGACTGTCGGATTAGATGTAGATTTCTTCCTCTGCTCCTTCTATGGCATGACGGTTTAAGGCCAGAAACCTATAGAAACACGCTTTATATGTCAATTTTTAAAAAACAGCCAAAGCAAGGCTTTGAATGATAAAAAAAAATCGAAAACCAACTTTTTCTGCGGGATTGAATTTTTCTTCCACAATAAATTATTTTATACTGAATTAAAATAAATTTCATAGATCTTAATTTGCACGTCTATATATTGAAACTAAAAAATAACTAAATAAGATAATGTGCTGCGTCGAAATCAGACTATGAGATTTTTTAGCACATGAGGAACAATTGGATATTTTCGCTATAACTTAAACTAGTAACATATTACATGCACACTAAACTGATAGCATTACATACTACTCTATCATTAAGTAGAAGTATTACAGATTATATCACCACTAAACAAAAGGTTGCTAAGGTAAAATGATTATCATTAGGTTTCTAGTAGCCTCAAGATGTGGCCATTTTTTACACGATACCGGTATGTAGAAAAAATCATTAAAGATACCTACCCAACATGTGGGACATACTATGGTTTGAAGGCAGTACCATCACGTTGAGAAGATCATGACTCTCAGCAATAAAATCTAACCTTTTATATAAATATTGTTATAAAATCTAAAATAAATGGCCAGTGCTTTATGTTTCACACGAATTCTAACGGTTTTTAAACTATTTTGTTAGTTATCTCCTCGTAAAAAAACAAATATGCGAAATATATAGGCCACTATCAAACAAGTTATATTTCTAGTATAACCAGTAATTTTGTTTTATTCCGTAACTAATTAGTAATTTGTAGTTGTTCCCCGATAATTAACTATAAACGCCAGTGCAATTATGATCTTTATAATTATATCTATAAATTTTAGATACAATCTTCAAAAAGATGTCGAATTCGTTCCCTTAATTATCTCAGCAAAATAAAGAGAAAATAAAGGTAATAAAAAAAGAATATAAATCAATTATAAAAATAAATTTAGTTATTAAGGTATTTAGCGAGGAAGGGAACTATTATTGTTTTAATTTATCGGAAAAAAATAGGCGAAAATTTAATATTTTATTAAATATTCTGAAAATAATAGATATTCTAGTTATATTAGTTAAGCAATTTGCTTAATTGGCGAAACCATTAGATTGTTTTTATTAGAAGCACTCTTTTTACTTCCGTCGTAAAATCACCCTCCGAGATTTTTTCAGATCTTCACGTTTGAGGGTCCTTCGATGCCGAAAAACTTGTTTTCTGAATTTCGCCGGTTGTCTGTCTGTCTGTTCGCGGCATAGCTAAAAAAGTACTAGCCGATTGACTTCAAATTTTGGTTAAAAATTAAGGGTCAAATCCCTATTTGTTCCAGTTAAAGGCATATTCAAAAATTTAAATATTCAATTCAAGTTTGCATTAAAATATTTACATCAACAATCCTGGAAATAAATTGGATTGATTCCAGAAGCCCTAGGACTAGTTCGGGGAATGTATGGTCCAAATACTTCCCCAAAGATCTTCAATGCAACACTTAGGACTATATTTCTAAACATAAGTAGTATATTATTAGTAATAAGGATTAGTTTATAAGTAATGCAATAATATAATAATACAGGCATGAGTTATGACACACACATACATTCCACTGCTAAAAATCTAATCTATGCAGGTGAACTCTCTTAGTATCGCTTACACACATTCATTCACTTGCAATAAGAGCTACTTACATTTAAAAATTCTGCGTACACACATTTGCAGGAATTATAACAAGCCAAATTTCATTTCAACTGTTCTAGCAATTCTAGCAGTTTGTGAAATTCAAGCCTAGGTTTGTTGCGAAGCCAATATTCTAGCGCATTTTTGAAACGTCTGCTAATATTAGCGTCTTTAGTTATCTTAGGGAGTTGTCGATCCAGAAACCAATATGATCTTTGGACCAGCGTTTCCGATACCAGTATTGTTGTAGTATCGCTTTCAAATTTATGTCTAGTTCCGTATTTATGAGCGATCGCTGAAAAATTATATCTGTATCTATGTTGATGGATTAATAATTTTTTAAGATATATTTGTCTAATATCAAACGTTACTTAATTTATAAAGTTCGTCAGACCGATAAGTAGTATTTTTTGTACATAATTTTAAGAAATAATTTTTGTACTACCTCTAGTGGTTTAATATGAGTATAGTAGATTCCATTCCATGCTACAATACCATATTGAATGTGAGATTTAACCAGTGCTTTATAAATCATTTTCAGCTGGGGAAGATCTAATTTTTTTTTAGTTGTTTAATCTCAAAAAGTAAAAATCTTAGTTTTTTAATGATATTTTTTATTCAGGAAGTTAAAAATTATTGCTTTAGTTTGGTTGCAGCTAAAAGACATATGTTTAGTTTTCTCTAAATTTACTGTTAATGCCATTTCGTCAAACCATTGTTTTATAAGACATAAATCGTTTTCAGCCTTCGTCCCAAGAATCTCCCTCATACAAAAACGGTTTCATGTAGAAAAGATGAAATGATACCGCTACTATTAATTTCCAACTAACAAAATGGCGGCATAATGAAACATTTAAAAATTCAGCTCTAAAAAACTATTAATTGATTGAATTCAAATTGGGTGCCATAACTAATTTTGGTATAGGCATCAACTAGTAAAATTGTGTTACTAATCCAAGATGGCGGAAAAAAATGGCGGCCTAGTGAAACGTTAAAAAATAATTATTAAAAAAAAGTAATTATCCAATTTACCCCAAATTTTGCACAAAAGTCAAGTGTCAGATACGAATGAACTGGTGACATTTTGATATGAATCCAAGACAGCAAAACAAAATAGCGATCTAATAAAATATTTACAAAATCAGCCTGAGAATACTACTTCTTATTAAATTAGTTTCAACTTTTGTACGAGAATTAAGTGTGGTATAGAGATATACTGGTAAATTTGTGGTGCGAATTTAAGATAGCGAAGCAAAAGGGCGGCCAAATAATGTTTTTAAAAAATCTTGTTCAATCGACGAAATTTTGCAGAAAAATTAAATTTGAAAATGGGATAAACTGGTACGAATTCAACATGACTAAACATGGTGGTATGTGTCAATGCCAAAACTACTTATTGAAATTATTTTAAATTATGCCCAAAAGTGAAGTGTAGCATAGGTAGCAAGAAATGTACTGAACCAAATTGGGCTACTCCTAACAAATGAAAAGAAAATCATAACGAGGGAAGTTCCGGGTAAAGGAAATTAACCGAATTTTTTGAAAATAGAAGATCGGCCAGATGGAAAAAAGTAGTAAAGGTTTCACAATAATGCTAACTAGCTTTTTCTGATGTTCATTTACCCTATAAGTCTTTCTAACTGAAAAATTAAGCAAATTTATTCAATTTGCTATACTTTTAAAACTTTATTGATTTGAATTGATAAGAATGACCCAATTAATGCATTTCAACAAGTATGGAGATATCGCCATTATTACTATATTTGGGCAAATTGTGTAATCCTATCTATAAAACACTAAGCTCAATATTCGCAACAACTATACAAAATGTTACAAATCACCTAATGTTCTAACATTGTAGAAATATTTTTAAAATATTAAAAAAAACGATGTCCAACATTTACTTTTCATAACAAACAGTCCATTCTTTCAGGTTAGTTCCCACTATTTTCAAGATATGAATAGTTGAAAATTGGCAATTCAGAGTTTAAAGGCCTTAAAATCTAAGCGATTTGGCTTACGGCAAAATTCATTACAAATTCCTAGATTAGCTTTTTATAATTTTCCTTATAAATGCACTTCACCAATGTTTTGTTGGCACATAGCGGGCTAAAAAATCATTTAAAAAAATGCCTTAATATATTACGGTAGAAACCTATAAGAATGGTTAAAACAAATGATATTCTTTATAGATTCTGCTAAACGAACTACAGTCTACACCTGCTTCTCTACAAGTCGAGTTTCATACATACACAATCCGAATATGCACTGCTTCCACTTTTATAATTCCCAGTAACGATATTAATGAGCTCAGGGAAGTCTAGCAGCTTAATGATCCACATTTAATTCTCGTCCTTAGTTGCCTACCAAGTAGTCGGTTTCTTACGTTTTGGTTTGATAGTACTACTCTTTTCTTCACTGAGTAGCATTTCGGGTCCGGTTTTGCCTAGCTTGCAAATACCTGTCTTGGCGAGAGCTTGTAAGTTTTGATCTTGTACCTCGTGCCCTATAGTCTGCATAGCCAGTTTCGTTGAATCGTTCTACCGCCCTAGACATTAATTTTGGTCTTTACAAACCAATATTCTAAGTCGACATAAGATACATTGTCTTCTCTCCTAAAACGCAAAACACTTCATAGTTCATTTTCACCTAATAAAGTAAGGGATATCGATATAAAATTTTCACCTGGCTAGGCTAATGTAGAGGAAATTCTGACTGCCGGCCGCCAACTTGAGTAAACTCTCGGGATTAATTTTTTATATTTTGGAAGTACCCTATATATATTTTATCCAAAAATATTTATTCTGTGAATTAGCACCGAAATAAAAAACTTCTATGAAGTACCCACATTTTTATATACTTTTTTATGCCTCGTACTGAGTATCGGATCAAAGTAAATTTAAAAAAGACATTTACCTTTGAACTAAAAGTACAAATCAAACAAAAGACAAAGAAATTTTAGTTAAAAATAAAAAAGTAATCTAAACTAGATTTTATCGTTAAGTAAGGAATTAAATTCTAGATTCCTTTAAATTTGTAAAATCGTTTAGATATATGACTCATAGTAATTAAATAGGATATAAATTCTATCCTACAGTGGCGAGTGAAATTTAATTTTTTCATTAAAATCCACGTTTTGTTATATATTTTTTTATGTAGCTGTCTCAAGTTATGATTAATTATACCTAACTTGAGACGTATAAAAATTGCATTTTGTATCCATTTATGATCATGTATTTCTTACCTAAGACAGAAATATTATTTTTAAAAATACGAAAATTTTTTGCAAACTTTAGATTTTGATCCCAATACCATTAAGAGGGAGAGAAACTCATGTTTTGTAAAATATATATGAACGTTTTATTGCTTTTAGGGTCAACTCAATAACCTAGAATATGTAAAGCTAACAATATTATAAAGCCTATAACTTAAAGCACAAATCATATTAAAAAAGTTACATATTAATAAAATTTAAACATTTGAAAACATATATCGACCTCTGAAGACCGAGATGTGTTTAATAACTTTTACAATGTCCTTCTCCTTTATAACCATTTCGTCTGTAATAGTAGGATATATAAAAGTATTTTTCATTGCTCCATAATTTCTCATAAAATGCACAGTAAAATGATTTTCAACTATGTGGACAATGGTGCCAATAAACACTTTGCTCGATTCTTTTTTAGTTCCTTGGTCATATTTCAGTTTTACTTTTACAAAGGCTTCAATTTTTTGTGAAGGTTTTACTAATTTTTCGCTCTCGTAGTTTGTTCCTTAAGTCGCTTCTTGATCATTTATATTTATGCAGGACTACTTTGAGAAGCCTTAGTGATATTTTGCTCGAGAAGTGAACTCATTGTATCAGGATCAGTTAAACTTTTGGTACTGTCATTAATTTTGCTTGTGTTTCCTGGGACCGAGAATTTTATCGAAGATTTTAGGACGAAAAATTCACTGACAATAAACCCTGTTTTAAGTAAGATGCAGATTTCTCCGATATATTATCTAAAGTTTTTTTAGCAATCGAGAGAAATGACCTTTAGGGTTAGCACTTCGATACCTATTTTTCCATTCAGATTCTACTACAACATTTTAATGGATTGAAATAAGCCAAATCTAGAGGCTGGCATACATGTGTGCTATTCGAAGGTAACAATATAAATCAGATGTTGCTTTGTTGACACATTTTTAATACACTCATCGAGACGTGACTGATCAAGCTATCTCCAATTACAGCCTTAGGATGGTCTCCCAAACTTCTTAGATAAGGCAAAGCTATTATCATAAGCCAATCCTCGAAAAGCGAATCCTCAAACCACCCTGATTTCGAACGGTTATAACGTGCTCCAACAGGTCCGCCCTCTGTCCAAGACTGATATAAATTTGTTTGTGATTTTTACACCATATATACCGGTAAACTTTAGGTAGCCAGTTGCAGTCCCTGCGAACTTTACTGAAAAATTGGATTTTGAAGCATCTTCAATGCGCTCAACATATTTACATTCCCTCTTAACCACAAATTTAGACTTGCCAGGATCATCCTGCACACTTGTCTCAGCATAGTTAATTAGGTCTTCTGGGAGGGGGGGCTTCTTTTAGAGACTCTTCTAGTTTTCTAAAATAATCTGTGATCAACTCCGGAGTTATAGCTGCTCTACATATTTTAATATTATGTTAAAGATGCGTCTTAAAAGTATCTTTTTTTCTTTTTAAAAAATTTCCATCCATTCTCGTCCAGGCTTATTATTTATAAAACGAGGTTCTGTAATCCTTTTCCTATCCAAACTCGTTACTATTATCTAATATCAGTAGGACTTGGAGGAAATCCCCACTCCACTGCCAGGCCCAAATTTGCTTCATCTTCGAAAATACAGGCTGACGACCATAGTTTAGTGTGTATATTCCATTTATTAAGAATATACCTGGAAATTCCATATTTTTCTTCGTGAAAGGTTTTTCAAATAAGAGAAAAGATTTACTTACCATTCGAAAAACTAAAGAATATTGTAAAAATTAATTAATAAATGTATATTTATTATTATTGTTTTCATTTCTTACACACACACACACACACACACACACACACACACACACACACACACACACACACACACACACACACACACACACACACACACACACACACACACACACACACACACACACACACACACACACACACACACACACACACACACACACACACACACACACACACACACACACACACACACACACACACACACACACACACACACACACACACACACACACACACACACACACACACACACACACACACACACACACACACACACACACACACACACACACACACACACACACAATATTTAGGTAGTTTCCTAAATAGCATCGAATATTTAAGGTTGTGATTCTGGAGTTAATTTTAGAATAAAATAACTTTATTTTTTGGACACTGTTAAATTCTCACGTGTCAGATTTTATACAATGTGCCATACTACTAAGGAAACACACTGTATAAATTCATTTATTAAAACAGATAAACAATAAATTTATAATTAGGCACGAGTTAAGAATGATTCATAACGAGATGATGTAGGTAAAATAAGTATCCGGCTCCCTGGACCGTTTGAATTACTTAACTTCTCGCAAAAAACTATCTATAAGGCTGGTCCCTAAAAAATTGAAAAATAAAAAAACAAATCTTTAGATCCAACTTAATTTATTTATAGCCAAAGGTGTGCATAAACTGACAATATGAGAAAGCCAAGCTCTAATTCCCAAGGCAAAAAACAGAAAATATTTCTAGGTTGCAATTTATAACGAGTGACTTCGAGCTGTCGAGACATGCCACATACAAAGAAGAAAAGAGAAAAACATATACCTTGGTAAAAGTAACAAAGTTATTATGTTAATAACACTTTGTGGCCCAGGAAAACCATTAAGCAGAGAAAACTTATAGCCGCCGGCACGTGCGTTAATTCAAAAGATTTAAAAACCCTTCAGGATGACAGCTTAGGTGTGAAGTTATGATGAAAATTAGTTTATAAATTGCGTAAGTAATTTTAAAATAGTTGTTGATGACTTAGACTAAAATATGCATGCCTTTCTTAAGTAAGACATTTTATGTCGTGTATGTGTATCATTGACCACAGAAAAATCTACGTACAATTTTTTGTGCACGCTCTTTGTTATCTATCTAGTTATGATCTCTGACTGGCCCCACAAATGTACAAAACATGTCGACATGGCACGCGAGAAATAAAAGCCTTTTATTGTATTTTTAATCTACAGCCCGTACTTTAAGTTTACGAGGTTTGCCCTATGATATACTTTCTAGTCTCGTAATGCTCTTGTTATGAGCATATTGTGCATTGCATCAAAATACTTACCCATCGTGGGAAAATACAATTCTTTCAATTTGTCTCTTGCATTATTGACCTAAATCCTAAAATGGAAAATGTAGAGATTTTGTATTTCGTATAAATCATTTATAGGTACGGGTTTCGCCATCTTTAGTGACACCTGTAAGCAATGAAGCAACATTCTTTGAAAATTTCCAAAACAGAGAATTGGATATAAGTTGATTTACTTGTTTTTATATCTGAGTAGTGAATCAAGTTAATCAAAAAATGTAGGTGTTAATCTGTAACATACAGCGTGTGCGTGGATTTAGGTAACATATGAAAAACTTTTTTATTATTGATTTTATCAAAAAAAGTTGTTCTACGTCGAAGTTTAGCTTATTAAAAAAATAAGTTTAGCTGCAAAAAATTGCCATATTATATTCAAGTTGGGCAAAAAATACGAAAAAGAAAGTAGGCATTAGGCAAAACAAAAAAATTGGGCAATTGAATTTTATAACATAGCCAAATTGAAGAGCATAAATATATTAGATTAACAGTCATTTTCACTTAAGACGTTTAAATTTAGACCAAGTCTAACTTGACTGTTATAGGTCTAAGATGACATTTTTAACAATTTAATAAATAATTTCTCAAAATGTCACAGTTATAAAATGACAATAGAAAAGGGAAACATAACTGACATGCTAAAAGTTTTAAGTACCATGGCATCTAGACCTGGTCTAACTCTTAAACCTTTTTAGTGAATACAGGGTTATACAGGTTAAAGTTTTTTTTTGCACGAGAAAAGACTTACATAATATATTAACAATTACTTATATATATATATATATATATAACAAATAAATATAAAAGAAAACAAACATATATACAAGAAATAAACTAAAACAGAATAACTAGGAAAACGGTAATTTGGCGCAGTGTGCAATATTATACAATAAAAAATGACTAACTATGCATAACACAACATAGTACCCAGTATAAAAAAAAGATCACTAAGCATTCTGTTTAGCAAGAAGCGATGCGATACTTTTTTTGAACTGGCAGACATTCAAATTTTTGAATGTAGTAGTCCCAATGACTTAACAATGCCATCATGCTTCAATGGTGTGCCCCGATCTGCAAGTCTCCGAGAAGCTTGACTTTGTCAGTTGTAGAACCGTCAAAATAAATGACCACCGATTTTAATGGGTTTAGTTTAAGGTTGTGTAACTCCGATAGGCGGCAGACGGCGTCCAATTCCTGATTCACAATGTATTCAGCAATGTGACATTCTTGGGGCAAAAAACTAAAATTTATTTAGATATCGTCAGCATATGCCTGGTACGAGCAAATAGTAATGTTATTTAATATTTCGGCTGAGTATATCAAAATAAAAGTGGCCCCAAAATAGACCCCTGGGGAACACCGGAAGTTACAGGAAGTTTAGACGAGAAAAGATTGTGGTGGATCACCCTTTGAGACCTATTGGAGACATACGATTTTAAAAAAAATTGCTCAGCTCCACCCACACCGTAGTGTCTTAATTTAGCACATAAAAGTGGATGATTTATCGTATCAAATGCCTTGGAGAAGTCCAGAAGATAGCCCCGAGACACAACCGCCATCCAGGTTTCCAATAATGGTATTTAGTACATTATGCCGGGCTGCAGCAGTGCTATAATTCTTTCTGAAACCTGACTGATTTGAAGGGATGATATTATTGACAACACAGTATTCATTAAGTTCCTCATATACCACACGTTCCAAAATCTTAGACATAACTGGAAGCAAGCTTATGGGTCGCAAGTCTTCCTAACTCTCTTTCGGCAATGGGTGGAAAAGGACAGCAGAACTTGAGCATCGAGAGAGATATGCCGTCCAAACCAAAAGCATTTGATCTTAGTTTATTTAATGCATTATTAATTTCATCTTCTGCAGACATTCTAAAACTAAAAAGTTTATTAAGAGGTTATTGATGTCTATAATAAAAGTTAATCATTTCACGACAGTCATTTTGACGCAAAACTGAAGAGAAATATTTATTTATTTCATTGACATTGCGCAAATGAATCAGAATTCCATTTGAACTGTTCTGTCTAACATTCAATTCTCCCAATGTAGCCTCAAAGCTCCTACCGGTACACTCCCGAGACATTCCGTCAATAGGGGCATATTTTTCTTACTAATACAGCTAAGCATAAGATTTCTTAGATGCTTATTGTTCTCCCAGTCGATCCCCGATCCTCTCCTCCTGAACTCGGAGTGTGCCCTGTCACGATTCTTCATTAATTGCTTGATGCCATCATTGAGCCACGATGCCTTCGGTCTAGTAACCCTTATTGTCTTTAATAACGCATATTGATTAAAAAGGTTAATTATCAAGTTGTTAAATATCTTAATTTTATTGTCTATATCCTCTCTAAATGTAATCATTTTTGGTTTAAAACGCAATTCACAAAAATCCAATTTATGATCAGAAATCAAATGAGCATTAACAACCCCAGCCGATATCACCAGACTAGGCTCGGATACAAAAATGGGATCGATCAGGGTAGAAGATGATCTGGCAATCCTCGCTGGTTCACTTATAACCTGGGCAAAACCATATGCATCGAACAAATCCGAAACAGGATTCTCGTTATGCAAAAGATTGACATTAATGTCGTCCACGCCAAGACATGATCAACAGACATAATTACAAGCGACAGAACGCTGTCAAAACTGTCCAACGACTGACGTGTATTAGTTCCTGGTGGCCTGTAGAATACCGCTATTACTAACGTGAGGCCACTTGATCTTAAGACTTACACTTACTTAGACGTTACATTAATATGGCCAATTTTAAAATTGTGATTCCTCATTGTACTATGACTACTATTTAAAAAGTATTATTTATCGAAGTTCAACAAATCTATATGTAAAATGTTTAAAACACAAATCAAACAAACCATAGATACACAATAGAAAACAAACTAAAATTAGTAAAAAAAAGGAATAAAAAAGCATTCAGATAACATATCCGATTTTGGGCTTGTCTGAAAAACCAAAAAATTGGTCATTTTATATACAGGATATGAAATAAATGCAAAAATAGAAGTTTGCAAAATAAACAAAAGTTGATATTTCAAATTTTGAGACAGCTAAATTAAAAAGCCGGCAAATAAAAGTCAAAAAGCTTTTAGACATTTATTGATAATAGATTTTTTTTGAGAAAATTAATGGTGAATTTGTAAAAAATGCATAATTCGACATATTTACCGTTAATTTTCTCAAAAATCACGTCTATTATCCAGAAACTTCTAAAAGCTCTTTGACTTGTATTTGCAAGCTCTTTAATTTAGCTGTCTCCAATGTCGGAATTTCATTTTTTTTTTGTTTTGCAAGCTTCTATTTTCGTATTTATTTTGTAGCCTGTATATAAAATGACACTCTTTTTTAAATCAAATCGTATTTCTCAGATACGCAAAACTTATTATAGAGAATCACGCCTAAAATCACAAATAAAAGTTTTCCTTGTTACCCAAATCCACGCACACGCTGTAAAAAATTTGGTGTTGAGTTTTTCCATAAAATGTATACGAATTAGAGAGAGTTTTGATTTTTTTCTTTGTATCTGTCGATATAAATAATGTCAATATAAAAAAAACTTAATCTAAAAATTTTAGATGTACTATTACTGAACCTTTTTTTATGACGAGGTTTAAGAATTAGGTTGGGTTAGCTTAAGATACGTTTTCGTGTGCTGGTTTTGTGTGGAAGACAAGATACGGCGTAACATACACTTTTTCAGTGTAAAGGCTTCGGCGACGTCAGAGCAGAGACGAATACGGAATGCGAAAAGGACATCGCAAAGGAGAGAATCGCGGAAATTCTTTTAAAAAGTGAGACAAAGTGAAATGCTTCGACTGACATGAAGGAAGCAGAGAAGAGACATAGAGAGGAGATGAATAAGATAACCATGAAGGAATGCCTTGCGGCGGATCCGGGCAGAGTAGGGAAAGAGTTTTAGTGACTCGGAGTCGCATACTACCCAGGCCGGCCGAACATCAGTTGCCTGAGTGAGCAAGATAGCATTTCTCAAACCCTACTATATAAAAAAAGGTAAAGTTAGGCTAGATTAGGTTAGTTATACAATTTTGATACTAAATGAATGATAAAGGATTTATTATAATACCTAAGAGTATCAAATTGTGTCATTTACTTACTCGACAAGTTTAGCACAGGTTAAAATCAGCAAATTTTACAAAATTGATCTGGACAAGAAAATCATTTTAGTCACTGAAATGATTATAAAAAGCCTAACTTTTTGATTTAGTGAGAAACTGTGGGGGGGTTAAATTAATGAGGTCGGTATAATTTGTAGAACAGGGTTGGACTCAACAAGGTTTTAAACTAACAAGTTAGAGCTTTATCTTCTTGAGAGAAATTCGGTTTTTTAAATTCAAAATTAAGATGAGTTGCCAAAAATAAATTAGAAAATAAAATTTCAAAACTATTGATGACATTTCAAAAAGTAATTCTTCAAGATTTAGGTAGAAGTATTACCATTATCCCAACTTCTGACAAACTGAATGCCAACATCAGTGAAAGGTTTTTAAACATGTTTTGTGTACGAAATTGTAAAATGCAGTTTAAATTGGTTTTAATCTTAGAGTAAGAATAAAAATAGCGTTCATTACTTACATATTCAGCCACTGCCAAGATTACCTCACAGTATAAGGTCGATCGTACGACGATGCCAAGCCTAGCCAGGAACACCAATGTTTATACCAATTTATTTTACGGTGAATATGTTTAAACATGACGCAATAAAATTTTCATACAAAGAATAGTAATGTGTTTCCAGTATTAGTTTCTAAGTAGTATAAAGAAATGACTTTTATTGCAAAATAGTAAAATACAAATTAAAATACCCAAAGCCTCAGATCAGATTCCACCAGTAACAAGAGTTTTAGTTAGATATGGCAAACCCGATCGAAAACTCCACGTATTAGACCATCCCACTGTGGTATTAGACCATTCCACTTGCATTGACAACGGATCCTTATAGTAAAAAAAGTATAATAGTCTACAGTAGAGATTGTTACAGGGTCACGTGACCGGCATGGCTTAAAAAAGCAATAGCGGGTCGTGGAAATACAATAAATTTTAACATTGAAGAAATTAATTTGCTAAAAAATATTTTATTAGATACCAAGCTTTTCTTAGCATGTTATTATGTATGTTGATATGGTTCAAATCTTCTAATTATATGTTGCCTTACTTCAAGAAGCAGCGTTCTAAAGGTGCGGTCACATTAGAAGAACATTGATTTTTTAAATATTTAATAAATAAGTTTTATTTACTTTATGGACATGGCGAAACTAGGAGCTTTAGTTGACCTAACTACGGTGCGGCAATCTGAGTTTGTAAAAAAATGGCCGTTTAAGTCTGGAATTTTTTTTAATCACTAAGTAAACAGCAAGATTTCCTTTTCCAGGAAATATGTCTAATGGAAGAAACCTTATTCACTTATTTTGGGTTACATGACGTATTGACCAATCCCGTTCAGTATAATAGAACATTTATTTCGTCGGGGGTCATGTGAGAATCCTCAGAAGCAAAATGATACAAGAAAGACTCTGAGGTGATTTTTTTGACGTTTACAATAGTTTTTCCTATCAGAGAATTAAAATAATTATAGAATATATCTATACTATATTAAAATAGTCAAAGGGCTTCTCACGCTCAAAAAAACGTACTGCAATTTCGAAAATCACTAGATTTTGGATGAAATCTGGGGAAATAATAAAGTTTCGGATGATTTCGGGCCTTTTTTTAATTTTCACTTCAGTTGGCAGGTAAAGAAATTTAAATGGTGATTCTTTGGGTATTAAAAGTAAAAATGTGTTCGTACACTGGTTAGAATTTAAGGTTTATGATATTGAAAATTAAAAAGAATCTTTTATTTTTTAAATTTTAGCTATTAACATGGAAAAACAATGTGACAAGTGGCTATTATATTCTTATCTTATAGCGCTTACTTTTTTTACTTTCCTCGCAAGAGGAAAGTATTCTAGTTGCAAAAAAACATGTTTTCTCAGTTCCGTCGGTTAGTCTGTATGTCTGTCCATGACAAAGCTCAAGAACTGCTTGTCCTATTTACTTCAAGTTTTGGTTAATAATTAAAGGTCATATGATGATGACGTGGTAAAATTTTGGTAAAAATCCAATATGGCTAAAAAAAATGGCGGTCTATTGAAATTTTAAAAAAATATTACTAAAAAACTGCTTATCCATTTTATCCAAATTAATTTTGGAGAAAAATGAGGTGTGACATGACCATCAACTGATAAGTTACAAATCCAAAATGTTATAAAAGTCAATGCATAAAACTACTGCATCGATTATGTTCAAATTTTGCTCAAAAATCAAATATTATATAGGGATGAACTGGTAAAAATGTTGAGACAAATTGAAAATGAAGGAACAAAACGGTGGCCTAATTAAATGTTTAAAAATATCTGAAAAAAGTACATATCGGATTGATTGATTGATGACATCCCCATTTTGAATATTTATTAATAAAACGGTATAAATTGCACACATAATATCGATTGTTAATCAAATCTGTATAAATGTTAAAATTCGCTCGCAATCTAGGCATTCTTACTCTCATTTTTTAAATATTTATTAAAAATGTATGATATGCATTCTTAAATCTGTACAAATGTTAAAATTCCGCCGCCATGTTAGCATTACAATCTTGAATTTTTAAAATGTTGATAAACATTTATGATGTGCAGTCTTAAATACCCCTAAATGCCGAATTTTAATCAAATCTGCAAACATTTTGAAATTAGTCTGCTAAGTTGGTGCCGCCATTTGTAATTCTCAAATATTGACTAAAATTCCATTAATTTCATTCTTAAATACTTCTAGATACTGATATTTCAGCTGAATCTGAATGACAAAATTCGTTCGATATATTGGCGCCACCATTTTGATTTTAGTTGTGCATTCTTAAATAATCCCCACAAATGTTAAAATCATTCGTCTGACCTGTTGACATCGTCATTTTGTCACTGCTATTTTTAATTTTTAAATGCTCTCACTCACACTCTTAAGTTTTCCTAGGCACCAATTTTCAGTTTAATCTACACAAGTAACAAAATTCGTCGGCCGTATTGGCGCCGCCTTTTTTGGATTTCTAAACGTTGACTAAAAAAATTCGGATTTTTTATATCCGAAAGTGTATGTATGTCAAATTTGAAAATAATCGGTAATGGAAGTGTTGAAAAATCCATTACAAGATTTGAACCAGACATACAAACACACAATCAGACGAGTAGGAAGCCAATAAAAGCGCGTTAAAAGTATTGATTATAGTATAAAACTCTAACAATAACATTCACTAAAGAGATTTAAATTTAGACAAGGTCTAACTTGCCAGTTACAGTTTTAAGATGTCATTTTTAACAACTGAACAAATAATTTTTCTAAATGTCACAATTGCAAAATGAGAGTGACATAAGGCAAACATAATCTAAAACTAAAGTTTAATAATTTATAAATAACTAATTAATTCTTTTAAACGTACTTAACTTATTGGTTTGACTTTAATAGTGAAGTAGGGAACGATTATTTCTTTCATATTTATAAAAATACCTATTTGCCTCCTTAAGAAATGGGTAAAAATCCTTCCTTTTGTCAACGATAATGAAGCATGGCCCATTTCTTCATTTTCGTATATCAAATATTTTAACAAGTCGTCATTTTGTTTCGCCATATTGAATTCATACCAATATTTTTTTGTATCAGACGTAATTTTTGTGGAAAATTAAATAAAATTAAAGTTAATCGAGTAAGTGGATTTTTTAGCTATACTGGAACAGACCGACCAACCGACAGTAATGGAAAAACATGAAGATCTGTAAAAACCCGTAACGATGATTTTTTTACGAATAATGATATTTCTTTATACGGGAAGTGAAAACTCGCGCCACCATTGGCATTCGTCAACAAATAACGGCTTTGAACATGGGGCGATCCCCACTTCTTGTTATATCGTAAACATTGTTCGATAGAATGTGAAAAATAGGGGAACCATGTTGGCGCGTACCCCTAATGTGATTTATGAATGAATTGTGATCTCTACTTTAATTGTTACTCTAAGGTTTTAATATACTTTTTCTTTTTTTTTTGCTAGTGTCTGTTGTAAGTTTTCACCTGATCATCATTGGTTCATAAACAGCCATGTCGTAGCCTAGTAATTGATTTGAATAAATTATTATCATTATTAACTATTATTTGTATTGCATTTATGATTTGTCTTATACATGTAATTAAAATTAGTTGGAAAGCTAATAATTATGCAGAGTCGCATTTAAGGAACTCCAATCCAGAACACCTAAAAAATGCAGCAAACAATCAAGTCATCAACTGATGACTAAAAAAAAGGTTCTGCCACTTACATTGGAATGACTTTAGTAAGCATATGCCTTGCGTCGGTCAAGTTTAACACAACTTGATTATCATGTCACATTTAACATTTTTATGAAAAACAGTTTATAAATTACACAGATCTGTTCGATTATAAGTTATTCAGTTAATTAATGTTTTGTGTAACAATGTTGAAAATGCTATTCACGTTTCTTTAAGTATTCTATCTAAAACGTATTATAGAGTTAGTAAATAAGAGTGGCCAAAAAAGTTATTAGGTAAAGTCGGCCTTTTGAGTCTCATAAAAGAAAACTAGAACAACAAACGAAAATAACCAAATACTTCGAAATAAATAGATTTTTTTCCAGAAATTAAGGTACTTACGGTTGTTACTTCCCTATATATATATATATATATATATATATATATATATATATATATATATATATATATATATATATATATATATATATATATATATATATATATATATATATATATATATATATATATACTATTATTTATACACTAATTGTCAAATTTTTAATGAGATGTTTCATCGCAACATATCAACGTTACCTAAGACAAATATGCAAAAATAATTCGATTTTTACAGGGACTTGCGTTTATTTCCATAACCGTGCTATTTGGGTTTAGAAATATGGATATATCATTCGAAAGGGATTTTGATTGTCTTTCAGATTATTTAATAACGCACAGGGTGTTCCATTAAAAAAATCCATGTCTCTTACTCATGTGTATAACGCAGAACAAACTTTTCTATACAAAACTAATACACAGAGCCTTGGTAAACTATGCCAAAAATGTTAACTTTCTACGAATTCAGATACCGATAGATAACAAAAATATGGAAAACAATTAATAACTCGAAAATCGGCAGGGATGGGTATAGGAAAGTATTAAGCAACAATAATCAGAAAGCAATTACGAATCCAAAAATGCGATCGTAAACATATCTTATAATATGAAGTTCTGGTTTCTTGAATGCTACACTAGACCATTATTTTTCAGAATGTGTTCTACATGGTGACTTGCCGTTGCATGCTACGCCATTGTATTGTATATATTGAGGAAGAACCCTTGTTATTGTCGACCCACGAACAGAATCGTTACTTTATTACTCCTTAACCCTTGACGCCTCCGGAAGATACCCTACCAGGCATATCGAGCACTAAAAAAGTGCCTGTTATTATGTTATGTCCGATTGGAAGGCAAGCTCTATTATCACTAAACTACCATTCAACCTTGTTTACTATCAAACCTAATCATTAAGATACAAACAATTCTTCCTTAACTTTACATAAACAAAGGAATGATACAAATAATAAAACTATTAATTACGATTGTAAAATAACGATGATTTTTAAGGATAATAAAAGGTCTCATTTTTCACAATTCCAACGTTTCGATCTTAATTTAAGATCTTCCTCAGAGCTACAATAAGAAATACAGAGCACTGTAGTTTTAATTGAGATAAAATTAACAAATTGCATCGTATAGTATGTGCAGAAAATAAAATAAAAATATTAAATATAAAGTTGTCACTAACGACTAAAATTTAAACTATTAAAAAATAAAATTGTGGGATACAAAACAACTTAAACTATAACACAGGTATGTCACGTAAAAATACAACAAATAATAATCGAAAAAATATTAAATACCTTACTTGTGAAAATAGCAATTATATAAGCCACAATTACACATTTTTATGACAGCACATTTAACGTGTATTTTGTTCATAGGACATAAACATTCAACCAGGCAAATTACACCTCAACGAACATCTGAATTTAAAATTAACTACTATTAAAGAAGAATGAAACCAAATCGATCGATATCGGACTTTGTCAATATGTTAAAAGAATAATTTTATTGTCTGCTAGGCTTTGAAGAAATTTGAATTTATTATATTCTAATTTTCGATATGATATTGGTGTAAACATGACTACGGCTCTCAGTGTCACTTTTCTTATTAATCGCATTTAAATCTTTTTTAATACAAATGATTTCACTAATAAGTCTTTTCGAATAGTTTGACTCTGTACCCAAATTTTACCTGAAGTAAAATCAAAGTTGTGACAAGAAAAATGTTTGTTTTCCGGCTTATCTCTATATTGTTCCTTGCATGGATTCCTATGTGCTTTCAGTCATTAATATACAGGTGTTGTTTTGTCTGGCCCAGATATACTCCAGAACAGTGTAAGCAGGGTATTTTGTAAACAATATCAGTCATTATTCCAATATTTATCTTTTCTTTCATGGAATTAACCAAATTACTTATTTTTTTCGTATGACAAAAACAATTTTATTTATCTTACTATGTATGTATATTTCTTATTGTAACCCTGAGGAAGATCTTAAATAAAGTACGAATCGTTTGCATTGTGAAAAATAAGGTCTTTTATTATCCTTAAAAACCAACGAAAATTCTACAATAATTTTAGCGTTTTTTTAAGTAAATCTGTCCTTATTTAAATATCACCAATAATAATTAAATAAATAAAAACCTATAGAAACACGAAAAAAAAAACAGATTTAAAAAAGAGATTTTATCTAAATTTTACATCCTACAGCTAAACCGTGTAAAAATAAAATAGAGTAATTTACCAGCTTTTGGGTTACTTAGGAGCAAAATATAACTGTACCAGTTATTTAGGAGCAAAACACCACTTTTCAGGAAAAAACTATTACAATATAATAAAAGTGCCTAAGAGAAATCTCTGAAAATTATTTTTAAATCTCTAGGTCCGCCGCTAGAGGGCGTAACAACGGTCAATTAGAAAAAGCTGATTTTCTCAAAAATACGCTTACTTAATATGAACTTAAAGTAGGCGGGTTTTAATCTTTGATAAATTGTGAATACTTTCAACAAAGTCCGTAACTTTGTTTTGAGTTTACGGATTTGGACAAGCTTAGTCTCGTTAAAAAAAGCATTTATTGGACTTTCAGGTAACGTATCGGCTGTACCTTAGAGTATTAATTCTTACTCCTAGGGCTGTACAGTTTTAGATCTTGCGCCAAACGCCAGATAGTGTTTTCTAACAAGTTCATTCATATTCATAAAAATATATTTAGCTTCTTCTCTTGAAAATTTTAAATGAAACGATTGGTTATGATAGATTCGTAAGAAAGAGCATAACAAATACAAAGAGGATAGCGAAATCCGCAATTGAGTACCTTTTCTTTAAGCGGACATATGACCGAAATAGTCAGCAGAGTTATTAAAAAAAATATTTAATGTGTGTCAGTCCGCCAAATATGTATCACCATACGGTTTAGATTTTAGCTAGTTGAGAAGAGTAGTGGATTCTTTTATAGTTTCCAAATTGGCTTCTAGAGGGCATGTTTTTAAGTAACTAATGAATAATACTGA
The DNA here is from genome assembly GCA_030620095.1 of Kuschelorhynchus macadamiae. Taxonomy (NCBI): domain Eukaryota; kingdom Metazoa; phylum Arthropoda; class Insecta; order Coleoptera; family Curculionidae; genus Kuschelorhynchus; species Kuschelorhynchus macadamiae. The sequence continues at coordinate 624,803 of JAUTXW010004768.1, forward strand.
TAATGACCAGTGATATTGTTGATAGTTCAATGACTTAAAAATATGTTTTGTAATAGTAGTTTCATAGAAAGCCGCCTTCTATTAAAGAACATAAGAATACATTTCAGAAATTATTTTTAATTTTCACATGAAAAATTACGAATATACGTATTTAGTAATGTTTTAGCCTCAAATAAGAAACTAAATCAAATTATGAAGGGAAACAACATTATTGTAAGCATAACTTGCCAAATTATATTTTGTACAGGAAATTTTAGCAAGATCCTGTAAAAAATTCTTAAAGTCAACAACTAATTTATTAGAATTATTGGAGGAAATTTATTTACTGACTGACTAATCTATCATAAACACATTATTGCGTTTAACTTTTTGAAGAGAACAAGCGAAATATATAATTTAGAAAGCGCCATCTGGTGATCACCTACTTTAAGATCATATTAACTAAGCGTTTTTATGTTTCGGAAAATCAGCTTTTTTTAATTGACCGTTGGTGTTACGCCCTCTAGCTGCGGGCTAAAACACTTAAAAATAAGTTCCAGCGATTTCTTTTAGGCACAAGGTACATTAGCAATTATATATTGTTTAACTGTATACATATGTTGTGTGTAATTTTTTATTTCATAAACAAAAAAAGAAGAAGAAATATATTTAAAGCAGCTTACCTAAACTGTATTGAATGTATCAAAATGAGATAAATATTCTCAAAATGAACAGCAACACGTCAAGATAAAGAAGTCGATATTTTAAATATTTTAGAAATACTTTACGTGGTCACCTAATAGAAGGTATAGGTACGAAGTGTGTATATTATATACATCATCAGATAACTAGCTAGGTCGTATCGCATATTTGCAATTGAAAATGTCATACGGAGGGTGGGAATTATATGCGATTTAATCACTGTCAACCAATAAATCGATAGATTATAATGTTATGGAAATTGGAAGTAAAACTCGTAAATATAGTCCTGATACCGCCCATAATAATGCGCAAATGTAAGGAAAACATAACGGTATTTCTACGTAGATATCATGTGTGTTTGTATAATTGAAGGAGATTGGAAAGTTTTGAATAATGAGTGTTCTTAGAGATTCTTATTTCCACCTAATATACAATGCAAATAATACGCCAATTTTGGATGCCTCTCTAAAATTATTGATCAGTCATAAACGGCTATGCCAGCTTTCACAACAATTTTTCTATAATAGTGTATACCAAGATGATGTGTATTTAATATTGATGTAATTTAAATTACATTTGAATGCTCGTTATAATTACCGCTTATTCAGTTCAATGGTTAAATTGGCCTAAATATTTTGCGCTCATTAAAGATATTTAATTCAACTATAAGCAGATTTTCCTTATATATGTTTGAGGTTTATACTTATTAAAAAAAAAAATTAACAAAACAATATTTATTTTGAACCGCATTTATGGTAACATTAAAAATTTACCCGGAACTTCCCTCGTAATGATTCTTACTTTTTATTAGGAATAGTGAAGTGTAACCAAATTTAGGTTCGCACAAAGTCATTTAGTAATACATACACTGTCGTCTCTTTTCATTTTGTTCCACTTTATTGGATTCGTACCAATATTTTACCCATTTCTACCTATGCCACGCTTGATTTATGGGCATAATTTAAAATAAATTGAATAAGTAATTTTTTACACTGATTTTTTAAAATTTTCATTACACCACCATTTTGTTTCGCCATACTAAACAATCTACTTGCTCCAGTTCAGTCTATTTCACATTAAAATCTCAAAAAACCACAAAATCAAATATACACAAAGACAAAATCAGATCAGCTGTTCAGAAATATCATTTCCAATGTAAATGCACTTTTATACGAAATGTCAATTTCAGTTATTACTGGAATAAAATCACTGTCGAAAGACGATTAGTTCTCGACTCTTTTTAAGAGGTATAACCAGATCAGATCTCTGCCATATCATTAGATATGTTTCTGAGCCTCTGAAATGGAGTTCTACGACATCGCCAGGGTGTCCCCATTTTTTTTTATATTGAAAAAAAGTCAAAATCGTGGTAAATTAAAAACTCAACTTTTTTTACACAACACGCTCTATCTCAAAAACCACTTCATCTATATCGAAGCATTTTTTGGCAGATCTTTACCTAGATATTGCATTAAAAAAATCCAGTTGATGGTTTTTTCGTTATTGAAATGACGGAAAAAATATTCTGTTCACAGTTTTTTGCGAGACATTTTCAACAATCGTAATTTTTTTTATTTGAAAAAATCTTACCATTCAGTCTACGAAGAAAATATAGCAGAATAATCAAGGAAGTTTTTAGTGAAAACAGTATTTAGTTAGATCTCACGGTTTTCGAGATATATCTCCCCAAAGTTTGAGTCTTGGAACGTTAGCATGTAAAATAATATTGTCAATGCGTCTATTACTCATGGCCCGGGTGCGCTCTTTCACGTTCTCACTATCGGTGGCTATGGTTTCTACTTGTCAGAGTTACTGACTTTTGAAGTATCGTCGATTACCAGTCGGAAAAGAGTTTTTTAGGTAAGTTGTCCTATATATATATATATATATATATATATATATATATATATATATATATATATATATATATATATATATATATATATATATATATATATATATATATATATATATATATATATATATATATATATATATATATATATATATATATATATATATATATACATCCGTTCACTACTGTCGTTCTGAAAAGAACAGTTTTGCTGACGTTTCGTCAAAATAACATTTGGCATTTTCGAAGCTTTCTTTCTCGCGCCCGAATAGAGACTGAAGTGTTGGCGACTGCCTTTTATACCCCCACCCGGGGCCGAAGGTTATATCTGCGCGGCCGGCCGTTGGTCGTTATTAATGTTTTTCGGACGGTGTTGTTGTTGTCGCGACAACTGCGCTTGAGTTTTTGCGATTTTAGATTTGTCAGTTATTGTGTTCCATACTGTTGGTAGTTTTAATGATTCGTCCCTTTTATTCAAATCGCATTGTTTTTCAATTTCTATAGCTTCTCGGATTATTCTGGTCTTATAATGTTCTATATTGGCAATCTCCCTACACACATCAAAATTTATTTTATGGGCGGGTTCCTGATGATATAGGAATAAAGCTGAGGTTGTTTGTTTGTTTCTGATAGTTCCACTCTTGCTGATATTCGCCTGTTAGTTTGCTCCACATACATCTTTTTAAAGTCCTGGTACAGAATGCTGTATACTCTGTGGTTTTCCAGTTTGGTTTTATCTTTTGAGTTTCCAAGTAGTTTACCTATAGTTGTTTGTGGTTGTGTATTATTTGTATATTGTGTTTCCTAAGAATTCTTCCGATTCCGTCTGTTGTGCCTTTTACATATGGTAAGACTACTTGTTGCTTTCGGTTCATAATTTTTGTTGTTCGTTGTTCGGGAACCCTGTGCATTAATAGCTTTCTCTATGGTGCGATTTGTGTAGGCATTTTTCTTTAAAGCACTAGATATTACCTTAAGTTCGTTTTGTCTCGTCTGTGTTTCAGTTAATGGTACGGATCTGGATATTAGGGTATTTGCCACAGCTTGAATTTGTGCTGGGTGATGATGTAATCTAGCATTTAAATATCTGTCTGTATATGTTGGTTTTCTGTACACGGTGTATTCGAAATGTCCGTTATGCAGTTTTGTGACCAGAACTAGAGTAAATTGTATTCTGGGGTGGATTGAATTTACGTGAGTCAGAAATATTTCGAGCTCTGCATGACCATCTTCCCATATAATAAATATGTCATTTACATAACGAATCCATAATTTGGGCTTTAAACTTGCTTTCTTAAGAGCTTCATTCTCGAAATATATCATAAATAAATTACTACTGGTGACAGCGACGACCCAATTGGAGCACCATCCGTTTGTTTATACATTTGCCCGTTGAATGAAAAATAAGTATTTTTAAGGCAATGCTCTCAGAGTTGTATTATATGTGCTTGGAAATCCTCGTTCATAGCAATCTTGTCCAATGCTTCGTCGATGGGAATACTGGGATATACTGATATCTAGACTTACTACGACATCGTCTTTTTCAAGAACGATGTCTCGTATAATTCGAGTGAAATGCTCCGAGTTTTTTACAAATGAATCAGCTTTTTCTACAGCTGGTTGCATAATTTCAGAAAGATATTTCTCCAGTTTTTGTAGCGGCGAATTAACAGCACTAAGAATAGGTTTGATGGGCGACCCTGCTTTGTGTGTTTTTGGTAAACCATAGAGTTTAGGACATCTGCTCGACTTTTCCCGTGGTATGATTTTTTGATGAATTTCGGGGTTTATTGGTGAATTTTTTATTTTATTTTTAGTTGTTTTTTTCTAGGTACGTTGTCGTTGTTAGGGCCCTTTGTTCAGTGGCATTTAGTTTTGTTCTGGTGCTTTGTTTGATCTTAAAATTCCTGCCACCTGCTGTCAAATTTCCTCTGCTTTTGTTTCTTCAGAGGAGTCAAGGACAGCTGCCTCTCCAGCTATTATTTCTTCTTCTTTAGGGATTTCTTACTTAGTACGGATTTTTCACGTTCTGAGAGATTGTAGGATGATATATTACGCACTAATTTCTCGACGTCTACTGATGATACTTCTGGCTGACTCGAAGATTGTCATATTTTTTCGAAAGTTTATCAGTCCTGATATTTGATTCTCTTCGCCAAAAAGTCAAAGTTTCTATGCGATTCCACAATAAAGGGTTAATGAAGTTACTTAGTTTAAGGTGTAACTTTAAAAGTTCTTTCTCTGTCTCGGCTAGTTGTTTTCTAGTTTGATGGATTTGTTCTTTTAATAAGGCCTTACTAGCATTTTGAAGTATGGTGTTAATTTTGATATATTTCGAGAAAGAAGCTCTTGAGAAAGTAAGTTTAAAGCCCAAATTATGGATTCGTTATGTAGATGACATTTTTATTATATGGCAACATGGTCACGCAGAGCTCGAAAAATTTCTGACTCACGTAAATTCAATCCACCCCAGAATACAATTTACTCCAGAGTTAGAGGAAAACAACAGACCACCATTTTTGGATGTTCTGGTCACTCTCACAAAACTGCATAACGGACATTTCGAATACACCGTGTACAGAAAACCAACACATACAGACAGATATTTAAATGCAAGATCACATCATCACCCAGCATAAATTTAAGTTGTAGCAAATACCCTAATATCCAGATCCGTGCGATTAACTGAAACACAGACGAGACAAAACGAACTTAAGGTAATATCTAGTGCTTTAAAGAAAAATGGCTACACAAATCGCACCATAGAGAAAGCTATTAATGCACAGGGTTCCCGAACAACGAACAACAAAAATTATGAACCGGAAAAGCAACAAGTAGTCTTACCATATGTAAAAGGCACAACAGACGGAATCGGAAGAATTCTTAGGAAACCCAACATACAAACAATACACAGGCCACAAACAACTATAAGTAAACTACTTGGAAACCTAAAAGATAAAACCAAACTGGAAAACAACAAAGTATATAGCATTCCGTGCCAGGACTGTGAAAAGATGTGGCAAACTAACAGGCGAATATCAGCAAGAGTGGAAGAGCATAAGCTCAGCATCAGAAACAAACAAACCACCTCAGCTTTATTCCTATATCATCAGGATACCGCCCATAAAATAAATTTCGATGGGTGTAGGGAGATTGGCAATATAGAACATTATAAAACCAGAATAATCCGAGAAGCTATAGAAAAAACAAGGTGATTTGAATAAAAGGGACGAATCATTAAAACTACCAACAGTATGGAAGACAATAATCGATAAACCTAAAATCGCAAAAACTCATATATATATATATATATATATATATATATATATATATATATATATATATATATATATAATCATATAATCCTATCATTTTATCATTTATATCTGATTTTTTTATTAACAAGATCAAAAAACTGTTCACCTGATGGTAGGAATGAAGCAGATTTTGCTAAGATTGTTGAAGGCTTGAGAAGAGACTGGTGCAATCCGTTTGATTTGGAGATGGTTCCATCGCAGTTGATGAATATATGTACAGGGAATATGGCGAGTGACAAGTTACAGAAGAGTTTGGGTGAGAGGCGGGATTCTATGTGCTGCCAAGTTTCAAGAGATAGATCTATCAAATATGATCCAACTTCACTTTGCAGCAGATCTTGCCAAAAAACTAGAGGCAGTTTTAGATGTAACTGCTTCGATTTCAAACATTGTTTCCTATATTATTGACGGAATGGTATTAGTTCGTGAGTTATCGCAATCTTTCACGATTTTCAATGATTTGGGACAAACGTATCTAAAGAAAATTTTGAGTTATGGACGGAAGTATGACTCCAAAAAGACCACAGTGGTATTTGATTTATATACAACTTTGTCAATCAAAAAAGGTGAAAGGTGTAGACGTGGAGACTTAAATGTTGTCAGTTTTTGGTTTCTAAATCCAGAAAAGTACCCAAGCTAGCGAGTTTCTGACGTCTTCATCGAATAAAGCATTATTGCTCATTTTTTTGACAAACTATTTGATGCAAAATGGACCAGCATTGCTTAAAGATGGCGAAAAATTGGTTTTAGCAGGAGCAATTTTACTTAGAGCTATTTTGTATGTCCACCTAAAAAGTAAATTTACACAGCTATTTTGTCCCTGTATCTTATGATGACGTTAACAACTGTCATGGAATACATAAAAAATAAAATATATTTAAAAAAGTGCTAAACAACAATAAAAAATTGGTAGGTTAAACAACAATAAAACATTGGTAGGTTAAACAACAATAAAAATTGGTAGAGAACTATTATTTGAATATATTAAAAAAATGAAAAAAAAAATGATGAGGATATAATAGCTCCCCAAAAAAAAAACGAAAATATTTTTTTATTTTAAAGCGGTGAGTTTTTTACCAAGTCGGTGACAGTGGTGGCACACGTTAAATTTACTTAACGCTTTGTGGGAAAACACATTTTTTTTTTCATTATAAGGGGTAGTTCGTTGGGGTTGAAATAGCCGCATTACAACCAAAATACGTTTTCATTATTCTTAGCTTTTTTTAAACATGTCAAGTTTATTTTATTTTTCTGGGCATAAAATCAATTCTTCCTTTATATTGGGTTAATCTTAGTGTATGATATAGCCTTTAAAAATAAAAAAAAGTTTCATTTAAAAAATGAAGGAGGCTAAATATGAGTTATAGAATGTAGATTTTTTTCCGACTACACAGGGCGATCCTAGGTTGAAAAAGCTTTATAAAAGTGAAAATAATTTTTTATTTTATTTTTTTTATATAAAACTCTAGATACAAAAAACCATTGACGTAGCTATACCTACTAAGTGTGCCAAAACACATTTTTTGTATTACGAACGATTTCATTATAAATATTTTAAATAACTAGTAGAACAAATTATTCATTTTCAAACAGCAACGAATTATAGTTAGAAGCTGCTGCTGAATATAAAAATACAAGGTTTGATACTTTTATTTTTAAAGACAAGGGGTGATGTGCTAGAAATAAAGATAACATACATAATATTCCACGATCCCAAATCCTAAAAAACAATGATAAACAGCAATCTGTAACTTCACGAACTACTTAAGTGTGTCGAGTCCCAAACTTTTCTCTCTCTGGAAAATCTCGACAGCGGTAAGTTTACGTTTGTCGCGCTGAAAAATAAGTCATTTAGACAATAACGTGCAATGTGATGAACAGCAGATGTTTTTTTTACGTTTAAGTGGGAAATAATATGATAGAAAACTCAAGAAAAAGTTTGTCCGACAAAAATTTTTGATTTTCTAGTTTATCCGTCACCCGAAACATATCGATTTTACACAAACAGCAATCTGATTTTTTCTGAATGTTAAATCAAAGGTAAACATGTAATTGTATGCTATGTTCCGAGAAAAATTAAAAAAAATTTAGCAGTCCGACGCTCCAAAACTGTCGATCTAATGACAATAGTCTTGGTGACAAACAGCAATGTAATTTTTACTATTTTCCCTAAAAATTGAAAGGAAGAACACGATGATTTACTCATCCGACAAAAAAAGTGGCAAAAAATGAAAAAAGTATTTTTTAAAATATCATTCCCACCTATAGACATAGACTATAGAACAACTATGTTTAAATGGGGTCTGTAGATTCACACCCACACCCATTCGCTCATGCCCACATACAGGCATGCACCCGCACGCACACACACTCACACACACACACCCACCCACACACACACACACACACACACACACACACACACACACACACACACACACACACACACACACACACACACACAAATGTATGTACACTGTATAAATTATAATTAATATTAATTTTTAAAAAATAGAAAAGGGTTTGTTAAAACTGTGTATTAGCAGAAATTGGGGCCGGTTACCTATCCGGACATTATATATTAGAATTTTTACATCCTCTTAGCGTGAAATAAATGTAGTGAGATTTACAAACAAATTCCAGTACGGGAGATTATAAACTATTTCACAAAATACATTTTTTTACGTAAACTTTGTTTAACAACCGTTTTGACTCGATGAAGCAGGCTAATGCAAATTTCAGTATTAAAATCGACAATAGTCAAGGGCTACCGCAGTGATATCAATTGCGAGTTTCGTTTTTTTTTTGGTTTTGTTTATTTGAGGTGTGATTTAGAGATTTTGTAGCTTTAATGATGGTTTTTAGCTTTAATCGGCGACCCTGGACTAACCTAACGGTAACGGGACAAATCCCCTAAAAAGTATAAGATTAGTTAAAAAAAACTCGTTTTAATATAGACTCGGAATTTGGTTGGCCCGCTTTCTTTACAGCACACCTAACCTAATCCGCATTCTTTTTAATTACAAGTTTTGTTAAAAAACTAAAAGAGTATTTTTAACAATGACGCTAGGAAATAAACGTCATGCTCTCGTGTATACCGAGGCTGCGAGCAGTGGAGATGATGAAGCTATGAGTAAGAGCGATGACGATAATTCTGATGGTTCAGATACAGATACAGTAAACAGTAAATCTAAATTTAATTGATAAAATTATATTTTTTAAAAAACACAAAAAAAGTCCTAAAACAAGTTCTGCACTGAATTATTTATATTACAACTATTGATAGTTTGTAACAAATTAATTAAAAATATTTAATTTTTATTACTGAGTTTAAAAAAATTGTAAGAAATTATCCGTTGATTAATTATTAAACTAATTATTTTAATTAATTTTAGGTTTCTTTTACATGTACCGTTTTTGCCCGACAGCTGTTTTTTACCAAGACTGCTGTGGTTCGATCGACAATTTCAGTGCCTCGAACTGCTAAACTTTCTTAAGAGTTCTGTCGGACAATAGAATACGATGTTTACCTTTAATTTAACATTCCAGAATAAATCAGATTGTTGTTTGTAACATTCATATTAGAATAGATCAATATAGCTACGCAGTAGATCGAACAAGACATGGCATCATGACAACGTTCAGGCTCCCCTAAATGGATGCAGGCTTTGGGGAAATTAAAGCGCAATGTTGGAAAGTGTGTTGAGGAAGAAGGCAGATGGCGTAATTCGTTTTTCAATTATTTTGGTTTAACTGTAACAAATTTTGCATTATATTATAATATTACCTTACACTTATATGGCAAATAATATTGCAGTTAAACTAAAAACACTTTGCGCCAATATAATCAAATTATATATTTTTGAAATCAGTAGAGAACGGCCTTTCACAAAAATAAACAGTATACAGGGTATTTCCATTAAAAAGAAAAACGTATTTCTTACCCAACACTTTTTGTATTTACATTTTTCTCTATCTTTGTTAATAAATAACCCTGTAGGTGGGTGTCATAATATAATAACTCACCCCGTACATAATCTCAAAAAGCAAAAAATGTTTCTCTTCCTGTATAAGTTAATAGATTTAAAACTGCTTTTTGATTAAAATAATATTTAGCGTTGTTTCTTTGATTTAGTTATTCAGGTTTTTGTAAGAATAAAGCTTGGGTTATAGATAGAAAAAGTTTGCGTCTTGCATCGTCTGTTTGAGTTAAGCGTTTACGCCGCCTATGGAACCAACCTTACTTTTGATTATATTCAATCGCTTTTTTTGTGTTGTAATGCAATTTTGTCTTGCTTGTTCTTAAGTTTATATGCATTTCTTTAACTTGCTGAAAATGGATAATCAAAATCATAGTAACGATACCTAGTAAGGACTAGACATTGAAGACAAAATGTGTGCCGCAATTGTAAAGTTGTTGAAGAGAAGGCGGCAAAGAAGGTAGCGAATTCGGCCTGTTAATTGGGGTAGAAATACTCATAAGTCCTACGAGTATTTTCTTAAAATTATAAAGACAATGACCCCAAGCAGTTTTTTTTTTAAATGGACGAGGATGTTATGTGTATATAATATGTCAAATTTATTACGAAGGACGAACGTTTTAAACGGCCCTCTAAATTCCAGCAATTTCATTGGTTGTCGCTTAACGCACACGCCGATTTACGCTAGCTGCTTCTGTCAAAGTTAAATATCGCCATCTTCTCTAGGGCTAGCGGAAACTCAAACGGATGGCGGCAAAAATATAACCGTACCCATTGCTTTACGTTAAGTAAACTTCAACGACAGCGCAAGCGGCGACGAAAGTCGCAAACGTTTTCAATCTATAACACACACTATAAGTTTGTTTTCTATTAAAACACATGCTTACTACTAGAAACTTTATTTCAAGTTAACCTGTATCAAATTTCAACGTTAAAGATTAACAGCAAAATTCAATATTCCTCTTTTAACTAAAAGATCTCCTCTAATATTTAGTGATTGGAAAGGCCGCGTCTAGTTCTCGTTCGCGAGTCGAGGGTTACCGCAGGAAATAATATAGTTTCGACGAGCATCAATGTCTCCAGACCGATTTAAGGAGCCTCACAGTGGGGCCGCGAACCCTCAAACCTGGCATCAAATCGATATTATAATTTATTGAGAGAAATTTAGTAGCATTTTTTCTTAGATGTTTAAAAAAGTAAATAAACTTCAGAATATTTAATTTTACAAACATATTGAGTATACAGGGTCAGAAAAAATTTTGCTTCATTCATATTTCTTTAAATTATGGATTAAAAATATACATATTCATTTCAGATATTTAGATGTTTGGAATTTTAGTACTTTTAACCTTCCTAAACTTAATCTAGAAAACATAAATTTAAAAAAAAATTATAAACATGTATACAGGGTAATTTAAAAGAATTAGATTATCATGATAAGCAAAGTAAAAAATAATGTGTTTGTTTATCTTAAATTTTAGTACTTTTAATCTTTCTAAACTTAATCTAGAATACATAAATTTAAAAAAATTGATAAACCATACAGGGTAATTTAAAAGAATTAGATTATTATGATAAACAAAGTAAAAACTATGGTGTTGAAACAAAGTAAAAACTATAGTGTTTTTATCATAAATTTTAGTGTTTTTAACCTTCCTAAACTTAATCCAAAATACATATACAGGGTACATTTTAAAAGAATTAGATTATTATGATAAGCAAAGTAAAAACGATAGTATTTTTTATTATAAATATGGATAAAGAAAATACAAATTTAAGGAATTTGTTTTTTTCTGATATTCATTACAGGAAAAATAAATTTAATATCACAGTATTTACTGAGTTAAGATTTAATTAAAACTTACCGATTATTATGATAAGCAAAGTAAAAACTATAGTGTTTTTTATCATAAATATGGATAAAGAAAATACAAATTTTAGAAAGGTGGTTTTTTGTGATATTAATTACACGAAAAATAATATTTAATATCACAGTATTTTCTGAGTTAAGATTTAATTAAAACTTACCCTAATTTTGGAGATAATTTTCAAAAAGTTGCATTAATTTCTAGTCTGATTCAGAAGAGGATGAGGAAGAAAAAGATAAATCGGTATTTTCATGGGACTCTTGTGGAGTTTTCTGAAACTAGTTATAAGGGGATCACATGGTATTAAAAATTGATTTAAAATATCTTCGATGCAATTTTCACGAAAAGATTTTCTTGAATGGTGTTCTCTGTACCTCTTAAAATCTTTATTTCGGGCTTCCTGAACCTCCTCGGAAAGTTGACCAATCGGTAGCAACGCTTCTGTAATTACTTGAGGTCCGTGAAGTAAAATTTTATGGACAGTTGGAGGCATACAATACCAAGGATAGTTCTGAACATAAAATCGTGCTGTTTCTAGTGTGTATGCTCTAAATTTTTTAAAGATTATATCGAATCCGCTTGATATAGTAATTAAACCTATGTGCATTTTTTAAATTAAATTTAACTTTAGCCCTGTGATTTCTGCTGAAAGTTCACTATAATCGAAAAATCGTCTTGCGGTATTACCGTCGTTTGAGCTACCGAATCCGGGCTTAGGTTTGTCCTCAATAAGTGCCATCCGCTCTTTAAAAAGTTTTTGGATACGAGCTTTATTTTGATTTACTATTTCTTTTTCCTCCTCTCCTCCAGCCTGCCATTTTTGAATTGGAATTTTATATGCAATATGCAAAAGACATTCGAAAAATCTAATCCATCCGTGCAATATTGAAAGTCCAAATTGTAACCTAGCCGAAGATATTTCTCTTTGAATTAAACTATCTATCGAATTAAAAGTCTTTGGAAGTCGCGTCGCATATCACACTTTTGAGTAGATTTTGTGTCGGTGAGAGCATTGCATATTTTTCCACACACCATTGCAAAAATAAGAATATGATTCACTAGAATTTCTTTTCCTTGTAATAAAATATTGCTAGGATTAAGAGTGTTTATTTGACTATCAATATATTCTTTTTCAGCGATCGAATGCTCGGTAGTTTCTTTAACAAACTCTATTTTAATAGGTCTACAGTATCTTGTAGAAGAGGGCCTCGGATTTTGCCAAATTATACTTGTGGTTTCTTTAGACTTCGGATTTCCAACAGATAACTGAAGAGGAACAAATGACTATACCCTTCTGCTTATAAGAACTATGACCCGAACTGCCATCGAAACCCCATTGTGATATTAAATAAATTTAATTTAGCTGGTCGTTACGTAAAGAAAATATAACTTCTTCTTGTATCCGCAGTAAGCGTTCAGTTCAGAAGTATGATCCATTAGATCTTGTAGTCGTATTTCCGCAGAAAATGGACTTATTTTTATACTTTCTTTATTTGGATAGCAGGTTTTTTTTGTTTTCTGCAAACCTTTGTAGCAGCGAAATTTTTCTGGGTCTTTAGATCTTAAGAGGTTGTATTGATGCCTCGTAAGTTTTGGATCTACTAATAAGGCAAGGGCTTCCTCACTCGGTAACTGCTTAGAGCGAACGACATCTTCTTGGAAGCTTTTAAAAGCCCTTCGATATTTGGCGGCTCGCAAAGGTGAAGATGTTACTTTCTTCAAAATATTGGAAGAATCGTGCTGGCAAGAAGCTCTTACCATCATTTGAGTTGCGTGCGTTAGTTTTGCAATCGAGACTTGTCTCCTAAGTTCTTCTGTTTTTTTTTCTTTTATTTCTCTCCGAACTTTCTTCAAATGATACTTTCGGGCGTCCTTTTTGTTGTCCTGATGTTGCTGAGTAATTAGTAAAAAAAGTAAAAAGATTTGTTTTTTGATATAAATGTAACGTGTGTTCGGTTTGCGTGTTGCCATTTTTCTTTAAACTGAGCCCAAAACTGCGATAATTTGTGATTAATTTGCTTTAATGCATCTGGTGGGCAGTTTGTTTGAGTTTTTAAATACTGCCTTAAATAATCAAATTTATCGTCCATTTTCTTAAAACCACACTGCCTTATTAGCTTATATAATTCACTTCTTTTTACAAAAAGCTCCTTTGAGCCTGAACCTGTAATAGGAAAAAAGCGCCTATAATATACAAAGTGAAGCACTTCATATTCATCGGTCTTTAGCTGTGAAGTGTCAAATATTTTTTAATTTAACGCATTCTCTGTGTTTTAAGTATTGATTAAATTTAGGAAAAGAACGCCACTGATTTTTGTACATCCCGTATAATATTGATTAAGAGGAGGCCTTAATACTGAACGATAAAACATTTTAAGTTTGCATTGTATCGTCAAGTTGATTATTTTTATTGTTTTCGGCACTCTTTACTCTTGGGAAAAAAATCGATAATATAGGTACTTTAAAAAAAATTTAAAATATTTGGCGGACTTTTTAAGTTATCTAAAGGTAACACTTAATAAATTTGACCTAATTTTAAGTAAAGAATAAAAAAATGTAATAAAAAGCAAGCCTTGTACAAAAAATATAGGTTTATGTCACTTATTTTTGGCGCACCCTGTATATCCCCAAATTATTTTTATAACATATTGTACCTCTATCTGATACAGACTAACGCTTACACTTATATTTTTAAAAGAAAGTAACCCTCAGCAGCTAAACACCGGCATATATGGTGTGCCCCATCACAAACGTGCAAAACATGTTATTTGTAGTACTAAAAATAATGCACAAATTAAAACAAAATGGGCAAAATTCGGCAACTTTTTTAAATAGATTACGGCTTTATACACAGCCTAGGTTATTATTTTTAGAAAACTTTGATTTGGAAACGCTTGGAAGGATACTAAATATCTAATGTTTTTTTAAGTTTTGGTGAAATTATCATTTTATAACAAAGACTTTTTTAAGGACGCGTTATACAAACTCATGTAAACATTTTTGACAGTTCAATATACAAAAATGCTAAAACTTATCTGAAGGTGCAGAATCCATAATATAAATAAATTTTAACTATTTCGTAATAAACTGTACGCAGTAAAAATACTAACTAAATAGAATGATTGACGGACAACAGATTGACAGAACGACAAACAACAATTGCCTAACGTATGGTGACGTAAAATCATGGCCAACTGAGACTTTTTGTTAAATATTATATTGCAACATTATCAGGTCATCCCCATATCACCTTTAATTTTTAATTAAAATTTGAAGTCAATCTGGTTAGTAGTTTTTAAGCTATGCCGCGAATTGGCACATATGTTAACTCTGTTAATAGTAATACCATTATATGATGTAAGCAACTTTGATTTTCCATTTAATGCTAGGTTTGGATGTCTTTGACCCCACTGTGCGCCCCTTTAAATGAGATATCTATTGCGTAAGCTAGAATGGATCTTTCATAATAGTTATAAAATCAACAATGTTTAGGGTGACGGACAAACTAGAAAAATCGAAAATTTTTGTCGGACAAACTTTTTCTAGGATTATCAACCAAATTATCACTCAAGCCTAAAAAAAAACTGATGTTCTTCACATTACACGTTATTGTCTAATTGACGTGTTTTACGACACACCGAAGGAAAACTTACCGCTGTCGAGATTTTCCGGAGAGATAAAAGTTGGGGGACTTAAGCTGTATACGAAGTTACAGATTGCTTTTTATCATTTTTTTAACGATTTGGAATCGTGGACTATAAGTAAAGTCATTACAAAAGAATACACTGCCTTTTATACAGATAAACGAATCAAACTTGTTATTTTTGTAATCAGCAATAAGATGCCGATTTATAGTAATAATATTTTTATTAGCCGGTGTTTCATTTAAAATGACCAAGTCGAGCCTAATCTTTTCACTTTCCAATTGTCATTTGTTTAATTTTTAGCAAATCCATATGGTTCAGAGAAACAAAAACAACTTTTATATGGAATATTTTTTGATATCTCTAGAATTTTAACTTGTAGACCCTGTTTAAAATATAACCAGACACCCTGTACAAAAGGTAAGAACATCTGAGAAGCCCGTCAATAACGTGTACTGATCATTGGATTCTGACTAGTACTTATACAATGATATTTTCCACGTTATTAAAATTTCAAGTAATTTCTGAATTGTAATGAGACAAAAGCATGCATAAACGTCGGAAACCCATAAGCATAGCGGACGACCACCGAGAAAGGACTGATTGGGTATACGCGATTACAAGTAAGTCAACCGTAAAGTAGAAACACTTGTTAGAGGAGCTTTACAAAGTGCATTCAATTTTCAACAAATCTGCTATGCCGGTGTCTTGAATTCTTTAAAAGAGAATCATTTTACGCAAAGATAAGTTTTCTAAATTTGGCTTATTAGTCAATCAGAATAATTTGTATTAAACATAATTAAAAAATGTTATTTCTTCATTAAACTGCTCATGGATTCTGCAAAAGTATATCTTATTTTCGAAATCATTTCTTGCGTTGGAGGCAAATGGTAGGAATGTATAACTTTGTGTTTGCGGGATGTTTTTGAGATAGTATAGGGCCATCCAGCATAAAGTGAACACTCCTCCTGATGAATCTTTTCTTTTATTAGGAATAGAGAAGTGTAACCCTATTTAGTTCAGAACATGGTCATTTAGTAACACATATACTGTCTTTTTAAACATTTTTATTAGGCGCCATCGTTCCATCATATTAGATTCCTACCAATATTTTACCCGTTTCTTCCTATACCATACTTGAATTTGGGTGTAATTTAAAATAAATTGTAATGTTTAATTTTTAGCAATAACCAGTTTTTACATTGGCACATACCGCCATTTTGTTACGTCATGTTGATTCGCAGTAGTTCATCCCTATATCACATTTAATATTTCTGCAAAGTTTAGAGTCAATTGAATAAGTCTTTCTATAAGTTGATTTTTTTAAATTTTATTTGGCCGTCATTTTGTTTCGTCATCTTGAATTCGTACCACAGCTTTACCAGTTTTTCTCTATATCACACTTAATGCTTGCACAAATTTTGAAAGTAGTTTTTCGGGCTGATTTTTAAAAATTTTTATTACGCCGCCATTTTGTTATGCTATATTGGATTGATACTAAAATATCACCAGTTCATTTTTATTTTGTGTAAAATTTGAGGTAAATTGGATAACAGTTTTCTTAGCAATAATTTTGTTTAACTAGACCGCCATCTTGTTTCGGAATATTGGATTTTTAGTAAAACATTATCAGGTCATCCCCATATCACCTTTAATTTTTAACTAAAATTTGAAGTCAATCTGGTTAGTAGTTTTTAAGCTATGCCGCGAATTGGCACATAGACAGACAGACCGATGGAACTAATAAAACATTTTTTTTTTATCTAGGGACACTAAAACGTAAGAATACTTAAAACATGATAAGGTATTTTTTTACGATTACAAACATTTTATTTGCCCGTCATCTTGAACTAATACCGCAATTTTGCCAATTCATTTCTGTACAACAATTAGTTATGCTACACAATTTCAAATCAAATCATTAAGTAGGTAGTTTTTCAAGTAGAATTTTTAATAATTTTATTAAGCCGCTACATTGGATTCGTACCAAAATTTTTACCAGTTGTTTTCTACACAGCAAATAATTTTTGTGCGAAGTTTGAGACACATTTGGGAAGTAGTTTTTTAGTAATATTTTTTTTAACATTTCATTAGGCCGCCATTTTGTTTCCCCATATTGGATTTTTACCAAAATGCTACCAGGTTATACTCATATGACTCTTACATTTTGACCAAAATTTGAAGTAAATTGGTTAATTAGATTTTTAGCTGTGCCGCGAACTAACAGACAGACAGAACGAGACACACTTACGGAACTAATAAAACACATTTTCTGGCATCTAGGGACTCTAAAACATGAAGATATGTAAAACCTGAGAGAATAATTTTTTACGATTACAAACATTTTATTTGGCAGGCATTTTGTTATGACATCTTGAACTAATACCCCCAGTTTTACTAGTTCATTTCAATACCAAAATTAGTTTTGACATACAATTTAAAAACCAATCCACTAAGCAGTTTTTCAGGCTGCATTTTTAATAATTTTTTTAAGCCGCCATTTTGTTCCGCCACCTTTGGATTCGTAGCAAAATTGTATCAGTTGTTTGCTACGTCATACTTGATTTTCGTTGCTCTATGGAAACTACTATTTCCTCCACCGTCGCACAATTAGTTATGGAATATCTGGAGGAGAGTGTGATAAATAAACTTGATTTTATCCTCCTTTTTTTAAAAGATTTGTAGACGATTGTTTGACTGCCGTTTCAAAAAACAGTATTAATGACATATTAAATGAACTTTCACTTCAAATTAACATTATATATTCAGCACTACAGCTATATTCCAAAAAAATAATGTTTCGATGCCCCCTGCATGGATGTGATAATACATCAATATAATCCAGACGCTTGTGGAGCCCATCCAAATAGCGCTATTTTAACATACAATATATGCGATATAACATGAAGGATAATTGTGAAACTGCTCAGAATATTTTCGATGTATTAAAATCCCACCGCCAGAAGCCCAGACATCGAGATTCTCAGTAAAATAACGGACGCGCGGCACCCTGAAAACTTCCTGAAAAATTCATTCATATTGGTGAAACCATCCCGGAGTACTCGGTATACATACATAAAAAGTATAAATAGGTCGTATTGGTAACCTTCTCCCTTTTTGAAGTCGGTCACAAAGATGTTTAATTCCTGTGAGACTAAAGGTTAGGCTCAAGCATGCCGCGGCAAAGTGTTAGTGATTAGTTTCCTTTTGAAATTGCAATTGTGTTTTTTAGCTTTTTTCTATCATTTATAAATTTAAATAATACAGATATGAGTCATTCGTATCCAAAAATTGGAGTTGATCATGAGGGACAAGGTCACTTCTGCGACACTTAATATTAAAAAAATAAAACGACTTCAAAAAAAGCACTAAAAAGTTAAAAATAATATTTAATCTAACTCAAAAAACTGACTTTATGAAATCGGCGGCAAACTAATTCTTAGTTACTCAATCACCAGAAAACATGTATGTATTGAGTGTCTTGAATCTAATACTATGAATGTCTCTTTACAGTCTTTATTAATTTGACGCCAAATTCCAAGGCATTTTTAAAATGGAAGAAAATATTACTTTTAAATTTTTCGTGCTTTTTTTGCCGTTTTAATTTTTTTTATAAAATTTTATATTTTATCCTTTTTAGTTCTATTTATACAAAGGTTCATTGTATAAATCAGCTCTAAAATTTTCGAGACTTAACCTAGGTTAAAATTTTGGGCGTTCCTAATAAAATGTACAGGGTGATCTCTCATATTTTGCACCTCCCCGTATCTCGGTTATTTAAGAAGGCACCAAAAAGTTTAAATACAAAAGTTATAAGGTTTTTACAGAATTTTTATAATATGATATCAGACAAAACAATTAAACATAAAAAATCAGACATTGTTACCAAACTTTTGTTTTTTCTTATGGAACACTCTGTATATTATATGTTTATCAGATGGGTCTCTTATAGCTGATTATAGATATACTAGGTTTGATACCTTTTTCTCTAAAAATACCCGAGAAATTTAAGAAAAACCTTGAGATAAGAGGCAATGTGTATGACAGAGAGGGAGAAGGCTCCACTCTATAGAAATCCAAATTGAATACATTGCCTTTTATGACAAGGTTTTTCTTAAATTCCTCAGGCATCTTTAGAAATAAAGGTATTAAACCTGGTATATTTATAATCAGCTAGAAGAGACCCATTTGATGGACATATAATATACAGGGTATTCCATAAAAAAAAAGTTTGTTAATAGGTCGATTTTTATGATCAATTGTTTTTTGTGATATCATGTTATAAAAATTCTATAAAAACACTAGAACTTTATTTAACTTCTTAAATAATAGAGATACGGGGAGGTGCAAAATATAAGAGATCACCCGGTACAAGTAGCTACTGGATCCAATGCATATGATTATTTGTCAGAATTAAGGTTCTATTATTAGATAAAAGCTCAATATATCTATTTATAAAAAAGCAGCATAGACATTGTCAAAAATTAAAGCGATTACTAAAATTGCGCTTCGTGCCACTAAACACCCCAAAATACATGTAAAACGCGAAATTTTGAATTACCCCCTTTTTCCCTTTAGTCACCCCTCCACCGTTACACACTTCACTCATTATCACAAGAAAGTTTTTGTGCCATGTATAAAGCTATTAGATATTTTCAGCATTTATTAAAATTTATAACAATCAAAATAACCTGAAGAAAAAATACATATTCCTCCTAGTGGGGTATGTACCTCTGGGTGCGACGAAATGGCCTTTTTGGTTAATAAATAAAATAAGTTCATACACCAAATATCAAGAAAATATATTAATGCATTTTAAATTTCTCGAGGAAACAGGTTAAAAGAGGTTCAAAATGTGGTCCCTCAACTATTTTAATTTTTTTTTCAATATATTTGCTATGGAACCACTCAAGTGCCACCCTGAATACTTCCTGAGAGGTTCATCAAAATTGGTCAAACACCATTCCGGAGTAACCCGTGTACAAACATAAAAAAATACGTAGGGTCGAATTGATAACCTCCTCCCTTTTTGAAGTCGGTTAAAAAGTGATTAATTATATTATACTTTGGAAATTGTTTTAAATGAGTTTTAATCGCATACTTTAGTACTAAATAAAAAACATAAAACCCCAAAATCGAACAACTTGGCCACGCCAAGCAAAAGTGGTTTAAATGGTTTAAATTTAGGATAAATGAAAGGTTTAATAAATTATACAACTTGAACAAAAATATAATGTCAAAGATAAATGTCGAGTTGAGGCTTACGTCTAGTCTGTTAGGAATTGAACATCTTTTTAACCACTCTAAAAAAAGAAGAAGGTTATCAATTCGACCCTAAGTATTCTTTTTAGTATATATGCCCATTACTCCGTGATTTGACTTTTTCAAAGTAGTGCCGGAGTGGTTCCATAGGAGGCATATTAGAAAAAACTTAAAAATGTCAGAATAGTGGGAGCAATTTTGCCACGTTATGTCACTAAGAATTTCAATTTCTCGCTTCCTGGCAATGGGATTTTATTGAATTGAAAATTTTTTATGAAATTACACAATAACTTTCATTTCATATCCATACATTGTATGTTCTTAATTGTACTGAAGTATTATCCTATGCAGGCGGCATCCAAAAATTAATTTTTCCAAATATCGTAAAAATAGGACTCTTCTATCTGGGTTCTAATTACTGTTATAACATAAGCGATCATTAAGAAAATTCATTCCTGTATCTGATGATTCCCTTTTTATATTGGATTTTTTTTGCCTTGTAACTCGGCTGTCTCACTAAAAATCTCAATTTCTTGGCTCCTGACAATGTTCTTCAAATAGCGTTTCTTGGATGTGCTCCAGAAGCGTCTGGCTATTTTATCTGTATTTCTACATGCAGGCGGCACCGAAAAATTGATCTATTTAAATGCCGCAAAAGTAAAGATTTTGTCTTACTTTCTTTTATTAAATCGAAAATTTTCTGATAAGTTACACAATTACCTTTCGTTTCATATCGCGTACATTGTATGTTCATAAAGTGGCGCTATTTGGATGATTTTTTTGTGTATCTAATGACCCATCTTAATGTGTCGTACCTGTCAGGTTAATATGAGGGTAAATATCATATATTCGGACTCCTCACAGTAGCAGCAATTTTCCTTACAACCATTTTATTTGTCTACATAAGAACTAACTTTTCATACATATTCTGTGACGATTCCTGTTATACTGTTACCGTCTTTTGGGCTATTAGTGTCATCTCCTCAAGTACGCTCGAGATTATATGAAGTCTGGTTTAGATTTCCACATCAACAATAAGAAGGCAGCTGCCATACTAAAATCGAGATTAAAATGGTTTGAAAGCTAGAAAACCTGCCATGTTTTTAACTTTGTCAAGAAAACAAGAAAAACAAAAAAAAATATTTTTAGTAATAAGTCACAGTTCGGGTTGCAGGTTAGATGAAAGAGTGAGGTTTGAACGGAATTCGGAAAATGGTATAAAGTTTTATAGTTACTTAACTTAATCTGAAAAGGAATATTTCGTGAGAGAACCTGTTGTTCTGCCAGTTTTTCAAGAACGAGAAGACAATTTTGTTTATATGACTGACAATCCTAAGCCGTACCAGAAACGCGAATTGTAAATTAATTCTTTGGACTAAACCATATTACACGTATGAAATGGCCAGCAAAACCGCCAGATATAAACCCTACAGAGCATGCCCGATATGAACCTACGGAGCATATGCTAAAAATAGGGCTAATGGTACGTCTCAGTCAATGGGATAACTTAGAAGAGCTATCTCAAATTGTTCAAGAGGAATGACCTTTATTAATTAAAGCCTGTATTGCTGTATAGATTCGTCATTTTGCAGCAGTTATACGGGCCAGATGGACCCGACACTTATAAATTTGAATTGGCCTATTCAGTATTTGCTTTAATTTTTTAAAATGTTGATAAAAAATTTACCAGTTCTAAAGTGTTGTACAAAAAATATGTTACCCTCTGTATATTTGTGCAGTCCATAATTTGTACTGCTGTTTCAAAAGGATTTTGAGTAATCTGCATGAATTGCTTGATACAATAAAAAAAAGTAAAATAGACTTAGCTCTAAACCCTGTATGTTTACAAGAAAACTAGATATGAAAATGGGTCTAGTAAAGAAACTTGAAAAATCTATCAGACCAATGTAGAACATTTGATTATGTTTTTCTAAATATTTTGGTAAAGACGTGGTTAGTCAAACCGTATATGCTAATGCCCTGCAGATTGTTTGTCATATAGTCCAATCATAATTGCATGAAAATATGCTTGGAACGTTTCAAATGACTCTCAATTTATAAACAGAAACCGTGTAATTTTCATTGCTTTCCATATGCAGGGTCTTATTCTAAATTTAAAAAAAGATATTTTAATACTAAGGCAAGTTTTTTTCCACTGAGCAACACATAAATTCAAAAATACAAAAAGTATCTCCCAAAACACTTGATTAATGATGGGAAAAAAACCAGCATGTAATTTTAAAACAATAAAACTATTATGGAAAACAACTTATTTTTAACAATAAACTGCAGAAAATACGAAATTTATATCAAAATTATTCCAATTAAACATTCAACATGCATGTTTTTTTTTTAAAGACTATAATAATATATGTATGTTAAAGATCAAACGAACTCACGACTGTTACCAACACGAGAATTGCGTGCAGCAGAAAAGAAATCCGAATTATTGTGTCAATTAAAGGTACTGTTAGGTTGGTAATAAATTGAAGTTATTAACAAAACTTTCTTGTAGGCTGCTATTTATGCATTGTATAAAGTACCAATCTACATGCAAAATCATATTCTCGGTGGGTTATTATATCAAATATGCTAAAATTAACACAGTTTTGCTGATATTAAATTCTAAGTCAAAGTGGTACACTATATGGAAGATTTCCTAACATATATTCCCGCATATGCAAATAAACCAGTTCTTTCGAAAAAGAAAAGTTAATAAATATCTTCTTGAATTAAGAATTTTGATTATAACTGTTTGAAGAAACATATTTTCTTATGACGTAGAGGTAAAATAAAGTATCAATTAAGTATTTAAGTTAAGATAGTTCATAAACGGAAGACGAAATTTTCAAACATATAATGTTGCAATATAAATGTTCATTGAAAAACATTTATTATGTACAAATGCATATAATCTAACAAGAAATAATGTTGACAACAGACTTAAATTTTCTTTACCCGGAACTTCCCTCATTATGAATATTTCTCTTTATTATGAATAGTGAATTGTGACCCAATTTAGTTCAGTACATAGTTATTTAGTAACACATATATACTATCTTTTCAAACATTTTTATTGGGCGCCATTTTGTCCCATCATATTGGATTCCTACCAATATCTTACCAGTTTCTAGCTATACCACATTTGATTTTTAGGCATAATTTAAAATAAAGTCAATAAGTCGTTTTTCATTGACACACACCGCCATTTTTTATGTCATGTTGAATTCATACCAGTTTATCCCTATTTTTTTTCTGCAAAATTTGAAATCAACTCAATAAGATTTTTTACGTTGATTTAAAAAAAACTTAGCTTGACCTTCATTTTGTTTCCCCATCTTGTATTCGTACCACAACTTTAGCAGTTTATCTCTATATCACACTTAAACATCAAGTGTGATAATTAGAAATTATTCTAACGAGTAGTTTTTGTTTAGCTATCTTATATATCCATACCAAAATGTTACCAATTCATTCCGCCATCCTGTTCCGACACATTGGATTTCTAGCAAAATTACCAGGTTATCCCCATATGACCCTTAATTTTGGACTAAAGTCTGACTGAAGTCACTCGGATGAGTAGTTTTTAAGCTAAGCTGCGAACTGACAAGACAGACAGAGGGACCGGGATAACTTAGAAGAGCTATCTCAAATTGTTCAAGAGGAATGACCTTTATTAATTAAAGACTGTATTGTTGTATTATTTTAAGCTAAGCCGCGAACTGACAAGACTAACAGATGGACCGACGGAATTGAAACAAATATTTTTTGAATATTTATTAAGGGACGCTAAAACCTGAAAATATGTAAAACCTTTTGTTTGTTTCGTCATCTTGGGTTAGCACTACAGTTTTACTAGTTCATCTCTATACCACAATTAGTTATGGCATGCAATTTGAAATCAGTCCATTAAGTTTTTTTCAGGCTGAATTTTTAAATATTTTATCAAACCGCCATTTTGTTCCGCCATCTTGGATTCGTACCAAAATTTTACAAGTTGACTCCTACATAATACTAAATTTTTCAGCAAAATTTGAGATAAATTGGATAAACAGTTTTTTAGTAATATTTTTTTAACATTTCACTGGGCCGCCATTTTGTTTTGTCATATTCAATTTTTACCAAAATGTTATAAAGTTATCCCTATATGATAAAAAAATAGGATGGTGATATTTTTCACTACTACAATATTTCCCTTTTACGAGGAAAGTAAAAATTATTTGACCGCCATTTTGTTCCCCAACTTTACCAGTAACACTTAATGCTTGCAGAAAATTTGAAATTAATCTAATAAGTAGTTTTTTAGGCCGATTTTTTAAATATTTCATTAGGCCGCCATTTTGTTTTGCTATCTTATATTCATACCAAAATGTTACCTGTTCATTCCTGTATAATACTTGATTCTTGTGCAATATTTGAGGAAATTCGATTAGATTTTTTACTAACAATTTTTTTTACGTTTCACTAGGCCGCCATCTTGTTCTGGCATATTGGATTTTTACCAAAACCCTTCATTTTTGACTAAAATTTAAAGTCCATCGGATGAGTAGTTTTTAAGCTCTGACAGACAGACAGACCGACGGAATTGAGAAAAGATGTTTTTCGGCATCTAGGGAATCTAAAAAGCAAACCAATCTCGGAGGGTGATTTTTTCGCGATTGCAATACTTCCCTTTTACGAGGGAAATAAAAATTATTAAAGTGAATATGATGCAACATTTCTAACGTTTTGACTAAACCCCCATTTTTAAAATACACCCATTTTTGTGAAATTTTGTGCAAATATATGGATAGAACAGACCGGTATTAGGTGCTTAATCTTTCAGATATTTATACCTATGTCCAGAAAAATGTGACAAATCTCTTAGGTTTGCATAAATCAACCAAAATTAATGCTATTTTTTTACACAAAATTGTCTCCTAAACCTAGAGTATAACAAAAAATTCCAAAATATTTTTGGTCTAGTTCTCAGTACCTTAGCTATCTTTTGGTGATTGAACTAATATAAGTAGCTTAAAATAGCCTAGAAAAACAACCAGCATGTCTAAGAAAAATTGAAACAAAACTACATTAATTGGATGAAAGTTACAAACTAATTTCGATCCCCTCTTAGATAGAGCCTCAATGAGATACTTTGAAAAGATCCTATTGAAATTGCTCGTGTATATATTGATAAGCGAGATAATTACCAAAGTTTTTCCTGTTTTTAAAAATTATTTAAAAAGTGACAGTTTTTTCAAAAATAATTGGAAGATTTATCTACGATAAAGTAAAACAATTTTTAGAAAATTAAAATCTATTGTTCTTTTGATCAATACACCTTTCGCAAATCCAGGTCACTGAGGAAGTGCAAATTGACTTAGTAACAAAAATTCAACTTGCTTTAGATAGACATGAAAAATGTTGCATATTGTCCTTGGATTTGTGTAAATCTTTTGATTTTATGTAGTGTGCCTCAAGAGCCTAGTATGGCACCAATTTTATTTTTAATATATATAAATTCTATATCTCTATTAAATTTAGAAAGGTTCATTAAATTATTTGCTGATGATATATCGAATATTATTCAAAATAAAAGTATTCCGCCAATATTTTTTTATAATCAAATTAATTATTTACAATGTATTAAATTTTTGGGCTTATATATAGATCAAAATTTAACTTGGAAGCCACATAAGGAACTTTTCAGAATATACATTTCTTCAAAAATATATTGTACTGTCTTTTCTCCCAAAAAAAGCTATGCTTTATAAATCTATCTAAAGTTCACTATTTACGAGATATTTGCTGCTTTCTTACTTAATGATGCAGCCGTATTCATCATTTAGCATATTACAAGTTTTATCATTTTTATAAATTTTAATAAATCGTTCAGAAATAAAGCTAATATTTGCGACAGATGCATTAATTCCAGTTGATTCTTAGTATAGCTTTTTTGTGAAGAAAAGATAATAGAAAATATTTTTTCTATACAAAACTTTGTAATTTTATATTCAAAAAAGTTAGATTTTTAAATACAAAAAATAGCGCTCCTAGCGCCCTCTACAAGTTCATCAAAATTGAAGGCGTATTATTATTACTAGCTATAAAAAATCCGTTACCACCAATTTTCACTTTAATATCTCAAAAAAATCGAAAATAAAATTTTAAATTAATCACCCTGTATCTTTCTTAATATTAACTTTTATACTAAGGCAAGTATGGCTAAATCGTGATATTTTAATCAAATGTATGTATTCCTAAATTATTGGTAGGACCTTTTGGGACACCCCGTATATATTTATATATACATATATATATATATATATATATATATATATATATATATATATATATATATATATATATATATATATATATATATATATATATATATATATATATATATATATATATATATATATATATATATATATATATATATATGTTGATTTTTACTCCTTCACGGATGGAAAAATACATTGTGTTTTCATTCCGGGTGTACATCCGTTCACTACTGTCGTTCTGAAAAGAACAGTTTTGCTGACGTTTCGCCAAAATCACATTTGGCATTTTCGAAGCTTTCTTTCTCGCGTCCGAATAGAGTCTCTATTCGCTTTACCACAATTAAGATTATTAAAAAATATTAACAAAATTGATACTTTTAAGAAACACTTAAAGAAACATTTTTTACAGAACTAATATCTTCACATTTAATATATTTTTTTAAAGTTAACAGTTTTTAATTTCTTTGTAATGTATAATACTTTTTATACGTTTAGATCTTTTTATATTAATTGATAATTAGGTCCCTACTATAAGCAATGTTGTTTCTCGGGAATAAATGATTGATTAATAATAATAATATTACATTTATTAGTTTATTATTAGTTTTTTTTTTTAAAGATCTCATCGAGTCCTACCTAACAGAAAAGAAGTTGAATTTTGAAGTAATGCAGTTTGATCAATTTATTATAGTGTACGACTGCGGTGTTTTACAAGAGACAGAAGTCGTTTTCCTGAAAAATGCTTTAATTTTTTCAAATTTATAAAAATGTACCTTTTATCTTTAAAAACATTTAGGCAATAAGGACATCCTGATTCAGTTACATATTTTCATTCAGCTAAAAGTTGTGTAGCGAAAAATATGAAAGGCACTTCGTACCAAGTCTCCCTCTATTGACGTTTTATATCATCGTAAGCAACTTAAGTGAGAACATTATTCTGGAGAAGTTGCGTTCTAGATTCAGATTTAAGACGGAATATCTCAGTTAGTGAGCAGTTTAAGAGAACATTTAAAATGAGAAACTAGCGTTATTTTAAGTTGCACTATTTATCGATATGATAAAAATGTTCACGAGTCATGTGATATTCTTCTATCTATAAAGATATTTTGTCCCTGGTTTTGTCGACACATTAAAGAAGAGACAAAAGACCAAATAAATAAAACCACAATGATGGCATGGAGCAGGGACCAATAAATATATATGAAAACCACTGAACAGGTAATGGTATGACAGCTGTCTCAAGAAAACCAAAATGAGGCGAACACGTTGTCAATAACAGGACTTTGTCCTACATATAAACCAAAGAAGAAAATAGTTTTGTGGTGTGCTGAAATATGTGCCATTGAAGTTATATGTATCATATGCTTTTGTGACAAGTCTTTCCATCTACTTAGAATAGCCGTAATTTCTTATCCTGTCCTCGAAAAACTACCCGTTATCTGAATATAATAAAACTACACAGCAGAAGAGCAAAATACATTTTTATGATCCCAGATTAAAATGATAAAAATGCCATGCAGAATCAAAATGATTGTTCAGAATCAGGAATGTGAATTAATAAATTTGCACGCAACCCATTATGATATCGTATCCTCGGTTTTAAGTATATTACAGAACAATACCGTGTATTTAATATTATTTAATCCTGTAATAAATTATATAAAATCCAATAAAAGCACTATCTCGTCTAGGATCAATAGCGCCCATTAGCAACTAAAGCTGAATTAAAGTCATTTTAAATCATCTGAATCGGCATTACGAGTGCTTTACCACAATTAAGAAAAATTATATGCGAAGTCACACACGAACTAGAGTTCTTGAGAAGTTATGGCATTTTGAAGAAAAAGTATACATACAGGATGATTACTCCCATACAGAGAAACTTACAACTGCCGAGAAAATCCTAGTCTCGTTTGCAGTGGCGTAGCAGAGAAGGCGTGAATGCCCTTCCCCGCCCTTTTGCCTTCTGGCGCGCCCTTGCTTTTGGCACCCATTGTGACCAAAAAAATCATCAGTCAGGCGTGATGATGGTTTTTTTTGTCGTTACTTGCTTTGCCTACGTGTTATGACTTTTTTGATCGACGCTTGTTTTTCCTAGGTATTCTTTTATATTCACTTTTACTATTCGAAAAAAAAAATAGTGAAGTTTTTCTTTGGCGCCTTTAGAACGACTGCTCCCTCCTTTTCTAAGAACTGGCCACGCCACTGCTCGTTTGGATGTTTAATTAAAATCAAAAAATTAATAAAAAACACTTCATGAATTTACAAAAAATTCATTGTTATTATCATATACATCAGATTTTTCTGGTGTACTTTTTTGCTATGAAAGCTCCACCCAAGGGACCCAAAGATTGATTTAGAAGAGACTAAGTTCTAAAGACAAAGATAATGTTATAGATACCAATTTAGTTATCATAGAAATTAAGACAGGGTATTTAATTTATATTTTTAATGGAGTTTATACATATGGCTATGAGTAATGTGTGTATAAAGTACTTACAATTTGACACTGATAACTACACACAGTACCATCACCATCTTCTCATAAAGTTATTAAAAAAAATCTAAAATATCGATTTTACAATATTTTTTAAAAACCCTTTATGAAAAATAATTTAAAAAATCGGTAAATTTCCTTTACCCGGACTTTTCCTCATCATGAATTTTCCCTTTCATTCATTAGTTTAGTTCCGCACATAATAACATTAGTCAAACAGTAGTTTAGTTCCGCAATAATCATTTAGTATACTGTCTTTTTAAACAATTGCACCATTTTGTTCCACCATATTGGAATCGTACCAATATTTATTAGTTTCTACCTATGCCGTACTTAATTTTTGAGCATGATTTAAAATAAATTGAATAAGTAGTTTCACACTGATTTTTTAAGACCGTTATTTTGTATCGTCATGTTGAATTCGTACCAGTTAATCCCTGTATCACCTTCAATTTTGTTGCATGATAAGTCAACTGAAAAAGAATATTTTTTTGAAGACAATCGGTAAGTAGTTTTTAGCTATGCCGCGAACAAAGAGACTGAACAGACCTAAGGAATCGAGAATCATTTAGCTTTGATTTTTTTAATTATTTTGCTTTCTTATTTTCAACGTGCCGAACATTTTTTTTTTGAAAGTGGTAGAAAATGTATGATTATAAAAAAAATAAGTGTAGTATTTCTATCACAACTCAGACAACGTAAGTTCTTTTCATATTTTTATTTATTTAATATTTGCGTTGCGATAAAAAATAAATAGTATTATTAGTTTCTTTTTTATCCAAATTAGAGTTATCAATCTACATTTTGGCCCAATCCCCACTTAAGAATTAATATTACAAATAAAAAATTATTTTTTTCATATTTCTGCAATTATTTAACAAGTTGAAGTTGGAAAATAACACATTTTTGATTAAGAATATCCTTTTTTTATTTATAACACTCATCATTTCAGGCATCGATATGTCTTTTCATAACATACTAATTGGTATAAGGTTCGATGAGTTTATCTACTATGATTCTCATCCAATTAAGTAAAATCTACCTGAGCTTATGAGAACATTAGCAGTCAGAAGCATTACAGATCCATCGCTTCCATAAAAATATTTTCCATATAAAAAATTGAAATGGTGCAAATCTTAATTATTTTTCCTTATATGGTAAATTATGGGCTACGAGTCCGTGTAAGATAAATTGCTAGCCCTGTTCTAACTACCTTCATATACCGGGTGACAATGAAACTACTACCCAGGGCACCATTTGACAACGGCTGGAGATAAAAATATGGAATTTGGTGTGTAAAAATGTGTCTTAATTCCCACTTATTTGTATTTTATGTAAAAACGGAGTACGCCAGGATAAAAACAATTAACACGCTTATTTACTCTTTATTCAAGCCTTCATCCAACAAAATGTCAAAAAAGAAAATGTGTTTTTCGCAAATCTATTTTTCAAGTTTTGATCAGACCCTGTACCATAACGGGTCAGCAGACTGTAGTAAAACCTTCACTACCAATCCTACTGTTTTATCCTTTATTCATATATGACAAATTCAACTTCCATAGACCGCTGTAAACTTGAAAATTTGATACCCTATTTTCATGTTTTCATTACTAGCACTTATTTAGTTAAACCACCGGCAAAGTTGGGATTCAAAATAATCTACTGTTCAAAGGAATCCTCTTTTAATTTATTTAAATTTAAAAGAAAACGAATATAAACAACACAACAAATGAACTTCATTATACCTAGAGATGATTAATATTAACTAATAATAGATGAAATAGAAAAAAGAACGTACTTAGTCATAATTAAGATTTTCAAAAACACGACCTTCTTGTTCAATGCATGTCTCACATTTTTCAGCAATTTTCCGTAATACATTTTCTTTTTGAGTTATACTAATATTATTAATAGCACTGATTTTTTAAAAAGTCTAAATTTTCAGGTTGAGTTAAATAGACTTTTTCTTTGATATGACCCCAGAAGTAAAAATCTAGAGATGTCAAATCAGGCGAACGTGCTGTCCACCTTACAGGTCCATTCGTGCCTATACATTGGTCCCCAAACCTATCTTTTAAATAATTTACGCAAATTCGAGCATTATGGGCCAGTGTACCATCTTGTTGAAAGTAAATGTTGGGAATTTCTGCAAGAAGTAAATTGTTCATAAAATCGGTAACTATTGTTTCTAGAAAGTTCAAATAAGTTTGTGCTGTAAGGGGCTCAATGTAAAGTGTTGGGCCCACAATTCTCGTTCCTAAAACACCTAGCCACACATTAACACCAAAGCGTTCTTGGAAAGAACCTTCCCTAAATAAATGTTGATTTTCATTTGCCCAATATCTTACGTTGTTCCTGTTGAACATTCTCAGATTCGTGAAGCGAGACTCATTCGAAAATAATATTAATCTATTAAAGTTATTATTATGGTTAGAATTTTCCATAAACCATGGGCAATATTCAACTCGCCCAAACAAAGTCATTAACACCAAAGTGTTGGTGGATTTGGTATTTGTAGGGCTTGTACTTAAGTTTCTTCAAAATGTTTCTTGCACTTTCTCTGTTAACTCCAACTTCACTTTCAATTTGGCGAGTAGAAATACTTGGATCAGCATTCACACATGCCAGAACGTTTATTTCAGCTTCTTCACTAATAATGAACTTTCCTTCATATTCATTTTGGGGAACTGTTTTCAAATGTTGTACTAACCACGGAAAATAGGCATAGAAGGGTTGGTTTCTGTCAGGGTATCGCTCTGCGTATAGTGGTTGAGCCTGCCTTTTATTTTGCAAGCACGCGCCATAAACAAGAAGCATATCTATTTGTTCCGCCCATGTAAACCTTGCCATTTTAAAGAGATTACAAAGAACTTTTAGTCTACACCAATAGACACACGAAATAAAGCACGAGAATTTACAAAAAGTGCAACAATCTGCCAAGCCGACTTACTTCAATTTTTTTTTAAAACCATAGCAACCTCTGTCAAGGCTAATATGATTATTTTAATTTTAGCAAAACTTTGTTTATAGGTAGTTATCACACTAGGTTAAGTTATCATTAACTTAACTTTCATAAACAACTTCAAAATTGAAAATTAGATACCCTATGTTTAAGATGTTAATATTTATCCAAAGCGAAAAACAGTCAGCGGACCCATTATGGTACAGGGTCTGATCAAAACTTGAAGAGAGTGTTAAGAGAGTTCAAAGAAACATAACGAAGTCGCGGTCATTTCCGGGAAAACCGGAAACGATATTCAATTGTTTTTATGTTACAAATGTTCACAATATTCAACACTATCAATACACCAAATTCCATATTTTTATCTTCAATGGCGCCCTGGGTAGTAGTTTCATTGTCACCTGGTATATATTTCAATATAGCTTTTGGGTCTTATTTCATTACCGATCAGCCTGATATTCAGATTTTTTTAATATCACGTTATATTTTTACCGTTTGATTATAAAATTACCGAAAACCTGACATTTAAACGAAATGTTTTAATCTAAAACTAATATACACTCCTTATCCTAAATATTATGAAAAAAGCTTCTAGCAAAATATTTTTTTTTGTCATTACTAGCGATGAGTCCGAAGATATTACTCCAATCAAACCTTAGACGTTTAAACACGCTAAAGGCGATAAACATTAGATGGATTTGTATAAAACACCTCAATTTATTCGGAATAAACCCGAGTTTAACCTCATCTGATCCTCCAAAAAACTCAGATATTAACCTGAAAGAGATTTCAATTTGCCAAAGTTACGAACCGTAATTTGCCATGCGTCTATCTATTCAAAGACGATTTTCTAAGAGGGTTTTTTTAATATTTTGTACTTTACTAAAATGAATGTATTGTAGTCAAAATTGTATAATAAATAAAACCATATTCAGTAATATAATAATAAAAATGGTCAAAATATGGTTTAGTATTTTTCTTTTAATAGAATAAAATTCGAAAAAAAAAAAGAAATTAGAGAAGTATTCAATTATCATCCAATTACTACTGTAATTAATCGCCAAATTGTTCATACTATTGATTGGTAACTAGAAAATATCAAAAATTAAGACCAAAACCAATTTTCTATATTTTATGTGCTTTCTCAAACACGTCTGAGTCCAAAAGAAAGAAAAGTGTTATTCAGATGGTATAATTTATATAGCATTGTTTGTATGAAATGTGATCTATTCGCGTTTTGCACATGGATCAGGTTTTGCTAACCTAACCTACCTACCTGCAATATAATTATTATTTTTATTATTATTATTATTATTATCGAAATTTACAATTAATTATTATTATCGAAATTTACAATTAATTTCTCAACAAATGTAGGATTCTAAGCCCATCCCATCATTATTATTATTATTATCGAAATTGACAATCAATTTCTCAACAAATGTTGGGTTCCAAGCCCATCCCAGACGCATGAATCAAAAGGAGTAGGCTGGTTTCTATTAGTTCAATGTGCTGTCCTGTAAGAATTTTTTCTCACTATGTGGCAAGTACTGAGCAGCACTGTCTTCAGAATGTCGATGAAGGAGTTAGTACGCAGTCCTATAATTTTCCTGTTCGGTCTAGCGTTTTTGGAACTAGTACAGTTGATGTTACGATGATCAGTATCACATGAACCTTATTCAGTCGCCACATCTGCTATATCTCGATGGCCAGCTCCGCATATTTGGCCTCTTGATATAAATCTAACACGCTGTTATTATCGGGTACAGCTACATCTACCAAATAAGCTGTCTTTGTTTCCTTATTTAACACTACCACATCAGGCCGATTATTCGTCACCCATCTGTCAGTGATAATTGCCCAGTCGTACTACATAGTTTGAAGGCATTATTTTCAAGCATTCAACTTAGTTGGTATTTATAATATGGCAGAAAGGTGTTCAGGAGCCCGCATTTATTGGCAAGCTTCTGGTGTATGATGGTACACACCTGGTTATGTCGCTAGAGGTAGTCCGTGTTTGCTAGGTAAGTGCAGCCAGATGTTATATGCTGTATAGTTTCTGATCTCTAGCTACATTTTCGACCTTTATGGGATTCACAAATCCTTCTGTCTCTGGGAATAGTTGTCTATCCTTCAGGCATCTGTTGGATGCTTTCTTATCTATGTGTGGCTGAGTCAAGTCATTGTAAAGTCGGACGTGCAGTGCCATTTGAGCCGACTGTTCTTATTTGTCGGGGTCTGAAAGTGACTTTAGGATGATGTTGTCACTTGCGAGAATGAGTGGAGAGCATGAGTTGTCACTTAGGGCACTATGCGGTGGAGGCTTGATGTTTGTGCCATGTCGGTGAAGAATTATTATTATTATTATTATTATTATTATTATTATTATTATTATACTCCGAACTCTTGGATCATCGATGATATAGACTACGAAACAAGAAACTGTAAGAAGGATCCCTATTTTTATGGACAAAACAAAATATCTAGATCTTTACACTGCACATAATAAGGATCTACGAAAGGAGAAGATACTTAAAATATAGGGTCATCAAAACCTTACAGGAGATATCCTTATATATGAAGGATTCTAAGATAACCCTATTTAATATACCTGTTCTAGTAGTAAATATTTTTAAATTAAACCTTTTAGATCATTAATATATTGTTAAGAAATCATGCTTCTTGGAATTAGACCGTGTCAAAATGGAATCACTTTCCGACGTTTCGCCTAAGATTGCACAAGGCAACAGGGATCGTTACTTCACGAAATAGAGGGAATGAATTCGGTGTTTCGATCTCGTGAAGTAAAAATTCCTGAAGATGCCTTGCGGAGTCGAAGGCCAAACGTCGGAAAGTGATTCCTTTATAACACGGTCTAATCCTAAGAACCATGATGTCTTAATTGACCAAAGCCGTGAAAGCTTGCGTTCTATATAAATACAGTGTGTTAGTTGTTATTGGAAGTAATTTTTTTAGTAGTCTAACATTTTTCCCGTTTAGCAAAATCTCCATAGCAAACAATGAATAAACAACAAAGTAATTTAGGTTAATGAATAATTATAAAACAAATCACTTTGATAATTGATTTAAGCCGTGACTTTTCTTCGGCAAAGTTTTCTTAATAAGAAGACAGCGCTTTTATTTTAAGCGTGCTGATACTATCGTTAAATAGTCACTTAAGTTCGAAAACAATACAATGAAGAGTGAACTTTTAAAATGGAAATATTCTACACAGAATAATGCTTCCTGCACGTGATAGCTGATAA
This sequence comes from Kuschelorhynchus macadamiae, assembly GCA_030620095.1. Lineage (NCBI taxonomy): Eukaryota > Metazoa > Arthropoda > Insecta > Coleoptera > Curculionidae > Kuschelorhynchus > Kuschelorhynchus macadamiae. Next base: position 660,401 of record JAUTXW010004768.1, read on the forward strand.
TTTCCTTGTGCGAAAGATCACACTTCTGATTGGAATCCTTTGTTTTCTTCATTTTTTTTCACATATACCCAGACAATCGAAAATGTGTTCATGATTATTCAAGATATAACTAACTATCTCACATAAACGTTAAATAATCAAAAGCGTTATTGGTACTTTGCTACCGTACGTACGAACTAAAATATACTTTGGTAATAATCGTCTAATTAAGAGATAAATTTAGATTTTTACAGTCGATTCATTTAACAATAAGATAGACATTTCATATTTTTTTGATTCATGGACCGAGTATGATGGCTGGAAGCCTAAGCACTAAGTACCGTGGTTGCCTTAAGTTAATAAAGGGCAAGTTTGTTGATGTGGAATTTAAAACTTGTAGGATATCTTTATTATATGGTACTTGGACAGTGGTGCCTTCCATACAGAGGTAAAAAAGGCAAAGCATAAAACAGAGGCTGATCGCCTGCAATTCGACAATGCTCCAGTGAGGCAAGCTTCCTTGCGATGTTTGGATAATACATACATCAGGAGAATAGCTTTTTTTGAACGAGTTAAGATATATGGGTTGAAGAAAAGTCTGAGGCCGATATACCGGGGGACAGGTTTTAGCTTCAAAAATATAAATTTGAGACATTTCTATAACTCTATAAAAGGCAAATTTCAAGATGGCCATGTACCAGCCATTTTTGATAAATCAGGTTATTTACATCCCTAAAAAGGTAATTTTATGGCGATAATTACTGTAAAAAATTATATAAGGTGCTATTAAAACAAAGTAAATTGTTCAAGATGTGAAAAAAATTAAAAATTCTATTATTATGGGGCTCATTGAATTCTGAATGACGTCCAGAAAATTTACAAAGATTCGAACCCGTACATAAACAATTTCAAAAGAAGTTTAGTTGTTTGCAAATAACTAAGAAACTAATATCGTTTAAGAATTTTTAAAAAAGATCTTAGAGGAGGAAGAAATTTCCAATAGAAAAGCCCTAACTCTATATCTGTTATTAATAATTTTATTAAATGTTGAAATGCTCCAAAACCAGCTGTGATAAGTAAAAAAAAATTTTTTTTCTAGATACTTGAAGGAACAATATCCAACTGAATTTTTTCACTGATTTTTCATAACATGAGCCTATTGTTAATTAACATATTTTTTTCGTTTAAATTTCATATCGAATAATTGAAAACCTATTGGAAATATTTCGCGAAGATATTGATTATTCAAGCTAACAATAAACTAAAAAGTTTACGTTTTTTTTATTAGCTTCAATTATTAATAACTAATAAATTACATCAATTAAAAACATGACAATGTCATAATCTCATACAGTATAGTTGTGATAAAATCTCCACGAAGCGTAATAATTTTAGTGGTTTTTATTTGACAATTATCCGACTTGAAATGTACACTGTGTCCCAGATTGCTTGTAATCACAGGGTTTCTCGGTAACCAGCAGAGATAGAACTTTGCGGTTTTCGCGACTTTGTGTCAATTTTTCGAGAAACTTTGAATGCCGCAAACAGAATTGTGCCAGATTGTTTCGTCCCCGAGATACAGAGTGAAATAGAAATTTTGCGCTTTTGGGGGTGGTATCATATTTCGGACACCCTGTCAGATAAAGAAAAAGTAAAAACTGCTATGGATAGATATTTTTACGTAGAGTCCAGTGCTGTAGTCGAAATTGTTTTTAGACATAGCCCAAACTTAGTATTTTTTAAATGGGACACCCTGTATTTTTTGGTTCCAAAAAATTTGCCTTTTTTTTCTCTTTAAAATGATGTATCACACTATGCACTTTTGACGTAAACTAAGCCTTATAAACGCAATATTAAAAGAAAAACGTAAGTTGGCCATGGAAATATGGCATGGAAACAAAAATCAAAACTATTTGTTTCTTAAATATATCAAATATTGCCGTGTTTATTCTCTTATCATACGAGTTACCAATAAATCTAACAGGTAAATTAATAGATATTAAGAAGAAATGAATAATTTTGAAAATAGTCATAAGTATGATATGATGGTTTGTTTTATTGAATGTCATGAAAACAGTGATCAAGCATCTGATTTATATTTTAACAGGTACTTTGAGTTATGGACTATTTCCCAAAGCTTTTTTTATATCGTAGATATCCAGAAAGGCCTCAGCACACAAGGCAATTTTTCGCCGAATTAAATTAAATTTAATTAATGATGGATCATTTTCAAAGCACAGGGCTAAAACATATAATAAACGAAATCACGAGAACAATGAGATTGTTGTATTAGCAAGTATTCAGGCCAATCACGCGAATTCATGTAGGCATATTCAGGAAACAGTGGGGGTGTCAAAATTACAAACGCAAAGGATATTAAGAAAACATAAATATAAGCCTTATAAAGTAAATGTAGTACAACAATTGCATCCTGGAGATGCAGAAAGGCGTCTAAATTTTTGTAACTGGTATCTTCAAAAAACCCAAAATGACCCTGACTTCGGTAGCAAGGTTATATGGTCCGACGAAGCCTATATAAGTTGTAGTGGTATTTTTAACAGGCATAATAATAGGCACTGGTATACGGAAAACCAATTTTTAACAAGAGAACGTCAACAGCAAGGAAGGTTTGGGTTTAGCGTCGCTTGCTTTATATTGGGAACAAAGAATACATTCCATATTTACAATAATAATTTAACAGCAGATAGATATCTAGCAATTTTAAATCAAATACTACCGGATTTATTGGATAACTTGCCGCTAGCAAATCTGCACAATATTTACTTCAGCGGAATGCGCAAATTATAAGACCATTTCTATTTGAAAATTTTCACGATCGCTGGATTGGTACAAATGGACCAGTAAGGTGGCCTGCTAGGTCGCCAGACCTCTCAATATTAGATTTTTTCGTTTGGTCTTACTTAAAAAACAAAATTTACCTGAATCCAGTCAATACGATGGAGCAGCTGCAAAATGCAACCATTCAGGCATTTAGATCATTGGAAGATAGACCTATAATAATGATGAATGCTCTAAGAAGAATTCGCACTGTGTGCCAATTATGTGTTCGTGAGGGGGGGCGGGCATTTTGAACAGTTTTTCTAGTTATGTAGAATTTGTTTAGTGCTGTGATTAGGTTTATCAAGATTATTAAGTTTATTTATTTCATAGTAAAAAAATGGTTATTAATTTTTTATGTTATTTAATTTTGCTTCTGGACACTTTTAATATCTACCCATATTTCCATGGCCAACTTACGTTTTTCTTTTAATATATCGTTTATAAGGTTTAGTTTACGTCAAAAGTGCATAGTGTGATAAATCATTTTAAAGAGAAAAAAAAGGCGAATTTTTTGGAATAAAAAAATATGGGGTGTCCCATTTAAAAAATACTAAGTTTGGGCTATATCTCAAAAACGGATTGTCTAAAAATTTGTGCGACTACAACACTGGATTCTACGTAAAAATATCTATCCATAGCAGTTTTTACCTTTTCTCTATCTGATAGGGTGTCCGAAATATGATACCACCCCCAAAAGCGCAAAATCTCTATTTCACCCTGTATCTCGGGAACGAAACGATGTGGCACAATTCTGTTTGCGGCATTCAAAGTTTCTCGAAAAAGTGACACAGTTTCCGAGAAACCCTGTGATTACAAGCACAGTGTACTCTAAAAAAATGTGTTAATTAACAGTAGGCCAAATATATAGAAAATGTTCCTTCAAGTGTCTAGATAATGCCATAATTTTTTAAAATTTTTAAGTAAATATTTAATAGTATACATTTTTTTTACTCTATTACTGTCAGTTTTGGGGTATCGTAACAGCCTAGCGCTCGTCGGGCGAACCTCTACTCGGAACATTAAATAAAAATTATTATTAATAGAGATAGAGAGAACTTCTTTTTTAAATCTTAATTTGTTAATAGGTTTTTAAAATTGTTTATGTGAGGGTTTGAAATTTTACGCGTTTTTCTAGACGTCATTCCGAATTCAATGAGACGTCACACATATTTTTACTACCAGTAGAGTACCGTTTGACACACAATAACTGTCGAAAAAATCGATAAATATCCTTTACCCGGAACTTTCCTTGTTATGAATATTTCCTTTTATTAGGAATAACGGTGTGACCCAATTTTATATTGGGCACCATTTTGTTCCACCATTGATTTTTTAAACATTTTATTTGGCTGCCGTCTTGTTTCGCCAGCTTGAATTAGTACCACAAGTTTACGAGTTCATCTCTATATCACATTTTATCCTTGCACAAAATTTGATATTAATCTAATTTAATAATTTTTTTAACATTTCCCGGAATTTTGTTTCGCCATATTTGATTTGAATTGAAAAACTTGAAAATATTGCCAGGTCATCTCTGCGAGCAACAGGCAAACAGATCGACGGAAATAAAAAAATATGTTTTCCAGCATCTAAGGACCTTGTAAAAATTTAATTTTTTCCCCGTTTCGAGATTTTGCCCGCCGACATTAAATTCTATTCTATATTAACCGATGAAATTCTACAGCATTTTTTTTTCGGGAAGTATATTGGTTACTGCGAGTCCTGCCAAAAAACTGAGTCGGATCGCATGAAAACTAAAAAAGTTACGATTTTTTTGAAAATTGAACTAAAAACCAAACAATACCCTTACTTTAAAGCCGGAAAAAGTAAAGTTATTTACTCTTTTCACACAAAAGCAAAGCATATTCAAAAATCTCAATATATTTTCTACAACTATCCAATTTCCTGTTTGTTTACGATAACCAAATTAAGAGAAAATGTTTTGCCAGAAACAAAAATCTCAAAACTATCCAGTGGTTTCAGATAAAACGATGCTAACACCGCTGTCAGAGGCAAATGAATACATATTTAAAGAATTTTGATTTCATTTTAGAGCATATTATAACATATTTATTTTCTTGGATATTTTTGAGCTTGGCGGGATAAAATATGGATATTTTTAGTGCAGTAGCAACAATTTGGGGAACAATACTTTCCCCAATTTAGAAGATCTTAAAACAATTAGCGGGTAATTTTAATGTGTGTTAAATGTCGATATTTGTGTTTGAATCAGGAGCTACCCGAGTACCTTTTTTGGATCAGTTGGAACCGCAAAGAGCTTACGGCTAATTGGTCCACGGTTCAGTTCGGACATTAAAAAAACACGCTTCGATAATCGTAACTTTCTTAGTCTTTTTACAGATAAAGCCTTATGATAATTTATTGCTTTTGTCGAAAATTTAAACCGTGTAGGCACGGGCTTTCAAATGAATTTCATTTTTGAAACATCCGAAATTTCGATTCCGCTCACTCACTCAATTTTACAGTTACCGTGAATTAATCGAAAACTTTTTTTATTAATAGACGAAAAATAAAAATGATACGAACATCTTTCTAATACCGTTTGGGGGCCCCAAATTTGCTCTAAAGCTCTAAAATTTCAAAAGATTAACTGAGACCGTTTCCGAGATAAAGCTGCCGAAAGCTACAAAGTACATTTTGAAACGACTACGAAACACCCCCTTACACAAATCCCACTAGCACAAGCTTCGGACGACAAAGCTTTTTGGCATCTACTAATGCTGAACTATTACTACATACTTTCTTTATCTCGGTTAGGCACAGCCGACTCCCGATCTACCATTACCGCACAAGTAAAATTGATTAGCAGCTCTAGGGCAGGTGACTAGTTTGCCCTATTCCAAGCTGACAAACATTCTTGGTACCTATGTCGAGTGCGTTAGCCTTCTATTATTACTATTAATACATGGATAAAATTGATTGCCAACTTTGTCCCTAATTAAAAAAGTCTTATTTTGAAGTGAAAATTATAGGAATGCGTTAGCGTTCTGACAGGGAAACAAGATATAAGATTTCGATCAATATTGTATAAATTAATTTGACTGAATTTTATGAAACAAGAAAGCGGTAACTTTCGGTTTAACAAACAAGATATAAAAATAAAGCAAAAAAGGAAAAAAATATGTTCAAAATAATTATCAAGAAAAAGAAAATAGGAAATCGGAAAATTAGTATTTACACAGTTATTAGAAGATGTTCCTTTAAATGTAATTTCTACATGATGGAGCTCCGACACACGACGAGAAGTTCACGAGCATTTAGATAATAAGTTCTCTAATATATGGATACGACGCAGTGGACCCATTTTCTGGCCTGCACGGTCCCTGGATCTACCGCATTGCGATTTTTTTTCTGTACGGCTATTTTAAACAGTTGGATTATCACGATGGAGAAGTAAATATTGTAGAAGAATTACAACAGCGCATCGAAAACGCCTGTAATATTATTGACACCGTGATTTGATTTTTGACGCGTGTAGTGATTCATGGCTACACCGAGCAAGACTTTGCTGACAATTTTAAACAATTTTGGTAACAACGAAATGCATTTTATAGGTGACCATAATTTTTTCTTATTGGGACCTAAGTCCTAAGAACCTAAGTTCTAAAATTTAATTGTTTATTTTTTGAACTTTTGTAATACAAGTTTTATATAAAAGATTTTTGGTAAATAAACATGTTTTTACGAGTTCTACAAGCTGTCAAAATAAATGACTCAACTTTGAGAACACCCTGTATAGTTAAAAATAAATGATGGATTCATAAAATACCCTTGCGAATGTAATTTATGAATGAAAATTATCGTAGTTAGAGTAGTTATCTGCATTTTTTTAACATGTTTGGAAAATTTTCATACTAATTTTCACCAATAATTAAGTTGAAACAACTAAACATATTTCAAATTTTATTTTTCAAACTTCTTATTGCTTACTTGCTACTATTTATAAAATTTACCATATCATGTATCATATGTATAACCGTTGTCTCAATTTCCTCAAAGAACGGTACCTATAACTTATCAATACCTAAGTTTCCTCAGTAAGAATTTCCGGGTACATATTGAATCGTCAAGTGCCAGGGGAATGACATAAACAAAACATCGCTTCTACTCGAACTCTCACGAAACTGTTCGTCCTATATCCAACGGGATAAATTGTTTCATTCGAATAACACTTATTCAGAGATGTTCACGACTGCAAAACATTATCAGATTTCTAATTTTGCCCGAGGACAACCGTATGTTACTCTTAACAAGGCTGGAATGGTACTGCTGACATATATAAATGTTGGTAGAAATTTGATTTTTTCGTCTCCTAATCTTGACAACCGAAGATGCATAAGTCTTCGTTTTTAACGCCAAACATATAAAACTCTTTCACGACTAAAACATATTTACCGTGTTTACCGATTTTTATTAAGAAACGTTTTTTGCTTAGTACTGCGAAATATATTATTTGGTATAGAGATATATTAATTTTTTAGAGTGGAATATTATAGAGTGATTTCAAAAAAGAAAAATTAATTATATAGGGTGTGTCCTAACTACGGTACGTATCTCCAGGAGGTGATTCCTTAGGTCATTTTAAGAAAAAAAGTTCGTATCAACATGTGTCCGGAGTTATCTCGATTCTGAGATACAAGGTGTTAAAGTTTTTTTAAAAAAATCGTTTTTTTATAAACATTATAAATATCCTTAAGCCAGTTTGGTTGAAATTTGGCAGTGTCATGTTTAGTACTAAGGTGCTAATTCAGTCCTAACTAGATAAATTCAATAAGTATCTTTTACATTGATACATACCGCTATTTTGCTACGTCATGTTGAATTCGTATCAGTTTATCCCATTTTCACATTTAATTTTTCTGCAAAATTTAAAGTCGAACAAGAATTTTTACGTTGATTTTTTAAAAATTTTTACTCCGTTGGTCCGCAGACATTTCCTAACCCCAAATAATACACCACTCTAACATAAAAACAAAAGGATCGAAAACCATTTAGAAACTTAATATCTGGGAAATATCTGCGGACCAACGTAGTAGGTAAAGACTGATAATATGGGTTTCATGCAAGATACAGAATCTATGTGTCCTGAGGATGCAAAAATAAAGTTGCGAAACGTCGATTACTTAAAAAATCCTACTCCCAAATAATACACCACTCTAACATAACAACAAGGGGATTACTAACGAAAACTATTTAGAAACTTAATATCTGGGAAATATCTACGTATTGAGGATGCAACAATTAAGTTGCAAAACGTCGACAATTTAAAAAAAGACTTGTTTTTTTACTGGATCTTAACTCCAATACTCACTCTAACAACTTTTTTATAACATTATTCCGCCATATTGGATTTTAACAAAATATTACCAGGTCATCCCCATATGACCCTTAATTTTTGGTCAAAATTTGAAATCGAGTAAGTAGTGTTCAAGATAAGTCGCGAACTGACAGTTTGACAGGCAGAACGACAGACGGCCCGACGGAATTGATAAAACATATTTTTTTGGCATCAAAAGACGCTAAAACGTAAAGATGTATAAAACCTGAGAAGGTGATTTTGATCTTGAACTAGTAGCACTATTTTACTAGTTGATCCCCATGCCACAATTAGATATCGCACACAATTTGAAATCAAACCATTGAGCAGTTTTTTCAGGTTGAATTTTTAAATATTTTATTAAGCTGCCATTTTGTTCCGCTATCTTGGATTCGTACAAAAATGTTACCAGTTGATTCCAACATAATACTTGAGGTTTGAAAACTTTGAGATAAATTGGATGAGTAGTAATAATGTTATCAGGTCATCCCCATATGACCCTTAATTTTGACCAAAATTTGAAATCAATCGGGTAATAGTAGTTTTTTAGATACGCCGTATTAGTATTAGCCTACGAAGCGACGTAAAGATATGAAAATATAATAATATAAAAAAAATCTAACTTCGGAGACATCAACGCTCGATTAGGAAATAAACCGCATAGTTTTTATGGTAAATCTCCGTTATTTACACTGGTATTTGCATTAACAATTATTAATCACAAGCATAGCGTAGCATGGCGTAGACAACCCCCATAGAGAATTGAGTTGCATAATCTTACAAAGAATAATAGCAAATAAATGTATGAAATAAGAAAGAAAATGCGTTTTCCAGTTTGCCCGCCCTCTAGAAAGTTGAAATGCATAATGTTGCAAACAATAATTCAAAATAAATACGTTGAATGAAGGAGTTTTTTTAGTCACTGGTTTTTATGGACGACAAACTGGTCACTGGTTTTTGTGGACGAAAAAATCTTTATTTCCAAAAATCCTGAATTGTAAAATAATGTTGTGCAACCATTGTATTATTTTACTTTGACCCCATCCCTAAGCTGAAATCTTCCAGCTTCCATGCTGGAAGATTACACATAGCGAGCAAGTCGATGGACCTGAATACATTTCTCCGCCTGTGAATTGAACAAGTTTAAGGGTATAATAGCGTAATACTTGACGGAATTTGTTAGTCTGAAAAATTATCAACCTTATTCCGTATTTAATTATTTCAAACTTTATTTTTCTAGTTAATTAAGTTGGTAACTTTTGTAAATTTAACTGTGTTGTAAATAAGCTTTTAACATCTATCAAAACATCATTGCTGGAGTTGCGCGTATCTTACATTTCGCTTACAAAACGTGAGACATAAACATATTCCTTCCCACTGAATTAATTACTATGCGAAAGGAACTAAAATTACTAAATGCCATATTATGAGTAATATGATTTTTGGTAAATTAAATTATAAAAAATCAGTAAATTTCCTTTACCAGGAACTTCTTTCATTATGAATATTTCCTTTTATTAGGAATAGTGAAATGTGAACCAATTTAGGTCCGTAGATACTTATTTAGGAACACAATATACCGTCTTTTCAAACCTTTTTAGTGAACGCCATATTGGATCCCTACCAACATTTTACGAGTTTCTACCTATGTCACACTTGATTTTGGCCATAATTTAAAATTATTTTAATAAGTAATTTTTACATTAACACACACCGCAATTTTGTTCCGTCATGTTGAATTGGCACTAGTTTATCCTTATGTCATATTTAATTTTTCTTCGTTAATTTTTTTTAACATGTTATTTGGCCGATATTATGTTCCGCTATCTTAAATTCGTAATACAACTTCACCAGCTTATCTTTATATCACACTTAAGGGAGAACTGCACGCAAAAAGTGAAAATCCAGCAACAAGGTCTAGTCAAGTTCAAAGTAAGATGAAAAGGTATTTACGTATTAGAGAAAACCTCCTGCACGTCCGACCTCAAAAAAATGTGTTATGTATAGGCAACCTAAATTACATTTCGTTTAAAAATGGGTTCAAAAGGTTTCACGCGCTGCAAAAATACAAGGACATGAGTACGATTTACCATTTTAAATTTTGCAGTTACGTAGACAAAGGATCCCCAGGAGCCATTTTGTGGAAAAAAAACTACATGCGAAGGCATTTGCGTCAAAAAGTGGTCAAAGAATGGTCGAAAATGGACAAATCTACTTCTATTTCATAATTTTAGATTTAATTTTTTCATAAAAATTCGCATTTAGCGCCCAACTATACATATTTCCCTATTAAAATCACATTGAAGCTAATACATATCTCTTATAGTTTTAACATAATATTGCAGCGGCGCCGGCGGAAGGCTTGCAAATGATCCATAATACTGCGTGCAGTTCCCCCTTAATGCGTGCACAAAATTTGAAATTAATCTTATAACCAGTTTTTTCAGTCTGATTTTTTAAATAATTTATTAGGCAGCCATTTTGTTTTGCTATTTTATATTTATACCAAAATGTTATCAATTTATTTTTATGTAACACTTTTTTTTTGCAAAATTTGAGGTAAATTGGATAATTAGTTTTTTAGAAATAATCTCTAACGTTTCACTAGACCGCCATCTTGTTCCGGCATATCATATTTTTACCAAAATATTACCATGTCATCCCCATATGAGCCTTAATTTTTGACTAAAATTTGAAGTCAATCTGATGAGTGGTTTTTAAGTTATGTCGCGAACTGACAGACAGACAGACAAAGCGACAGGTGGAGCGACGGAATTGATAAAAAATATTTTTTGGCAACTAGGGACGCTAAAACGCGAAGATATGTAAAACCTGCTAGAGTGATTTTTCAGAATACAAATTTTTTTTTGACAGTCATTTTGTTCAGCCATCTTGAATAACTACTACAGTTTTACAAGTTCATCTCTATACTACAATTAGTTGTGGCACACAATTTGAAATCAATTAATTAGGTAGTTTTTTCAGACCGAATGTTTAAATATTTTATTAAACCGCCATTTTGTTCCGCCGTATTTGATTCGTACACAAATTTTACCAGTTGATTCTTAAATAATACTTGATTTTTGTTCAAAATTTGAGATAAAGTATATAATTAGTTTTTTTAGTAATAATTTTTTTAACGTTTCACTAGGCCGCCATCTTCTTCCGACATTGGATTTTAACCAAAAAATATTACCAGAACATTCTCATATCAGCCTTAATTTTTTACTAAAATTTGAAGTCAATCCTATGAGTAGCTTTTAAGCCATACCACGAACTCGCAGACATACAGACGAACCGACGGACTTGATAAAACATATTTTAGGGCATCTAGGGATGCTAAAATGCGAAGATATGTAAAACCTGAAAGGGTGATTTTTTCAGATTACCAAAATTTTTTTGGCCACCATTTTGCTCCGCCATCTTGAATTAGTACCACACTTACTTTTACTAGTTCATCTCTATACTACAATTAGTTATGGCACACAATTTGAAATCAGATCATTGTTTTTCCAGGCTGAATTTTTAAATATTTTATTAAGCTGCCATTTTGTTCCGCCATCTTGGATTCGTACCAAAACTTTACCAGTGGATTTCTACATAATACTCAACTTTGTGCGAAATTTGAGATAAATTGGATAACCACTTTTTTAGTAATAAATAATTTTTTTAACATTTCACTAGGCCGCCATTTTATTTTGCCCTATTGGATTTTTACCAAAATGTTACATCCCTATATAACCCTTAATAATTTACCAAAATTTGAAGTCAATCGGGTAAGAAGTTTTTTAGCTATGCCGCGAACAGACAGACCGGCAGACAGACAGACAGCCTGACAGACAGACAGATTGACAGACAGACAGACCGACGGAATCGAGGAAAAGTGTTTTTCGTCATCTAGGGACCCTGAAACGTAAAGATCTGAAAAAATCTCGGAGGGTGATTTTTTCACGATTACAATACTTCCCTTCTATGAGGGAAATAAAAATAGTATAAAAAATTTAACTTATGATAGAGTTATATGGGTTATTTTCATATTAATTTAGAAAATTCATATATGCTTTTTAAGAGACCTTTCTAACCGTGTGTAACTATTCGTGAGCCGCCACTGAGCAGAATATAAAAAGCCCTCTATCTCACAATAATTCTGTCAGTTGCACTGATGAGTTAAGAACATAAGGAAGCCATTGTTTGAGACAGTACCGACACAATACCACTATTTAATATGCAATAAGGTAGTACCATGTATAGAAGAACAATAATATAAAGTAGGCGCCTTGAAATTATCGAGTTGTAATGTCTTATAGAATGTGTATTTACTTTTATGGTTTGACTGGTGACATTTTTACGTGATGTAGCCTGCACTCGATCAAGATTAAATGACAGAAAGAAAACTAGGTTCAAGAAATTTAGTACAAATTGAGCATAATCTAAGAATAAATAATGAGCTTTCTACATATTTTAGCCTTTGAGGGCCACATTAGTTCACCATTTAGGCAACAACATAAAAAACTGTCGAATTTGTCATACATTACAACAAAAAAATACAAACCAATGTAAATTAATGATACTTTGTACCCTCTCAGCTATAATAATTTAAAATGTATAAAAGCGAATAAAGTGTGTTGTAGACAAATTAAAGTAAAACCACCAGTACCAGTGCCTTTGATAACATAATATTCGATTACTAGAAATAAATAGGCAATACTTCATGTACGTTAATGCACTTGCGCCCTCTGAAATCTTAAAGCTAAATCCTAATTGCCATTACGTCGCGCGTTTGTGCAACCATCGTGGATTTTGTCTAACTGAATAGTGAGTTCAATCAATAAAATGACGCGAGAGTAGTACAGACGCCATGCACTTTGAGAAAATATTTATCTGAAATACCTAAGTGTTCTTAAGAAACGAAAAGTAAAATGTCCATACAAATATGCAAGACATTAAAACAGAAGGAAAGAATCACGCACAAATCTTATGTTATAAATGTCGGCCTCTAATTAAGTCTTCATGGACAAAACTAAATCGTATGCCTAATTTCAGAGTACTTTTTAAGCATATTTAACGTATAGTACTTCTTAAAGTATGAACATCTGTCCGCAAATGCTTGGTTCTGAATATGCAGGGAGTCACATTGTAAACGTTATTTGTCCTATACAAGGTGTTCCTAAATATCATGTACAAATGGAAGTGGGTGATTCTTTGGTTTATTTTATTACTGAAAATTTCAAATAAACTTACGTCCGGAAACCTTTCGTTACCGATTTAATCTAGCTAATTACAGAAAATTGTTTTTTATTTTTATTCTCGAGAAAGGTCGGAGATACGAAAAAACTACAAGAGGATAAAAAGTTTCTAAATAAGATAGAAAAATGATTTTCTTTTCTAGAATCTACCAGTGGCGCACCGCAAAAAAGTTGAGGGGGAGAAAAGGAGGCTTGACCCCTAAAAAATATCACCCTTTAAATTCTGACAACAGTTTGACATGTGCAATCATGTAACTCCTATTGGATAACCTTATTCCACAATTTAAGGGAAATACCTCAAAAATTGCGAGAGCTATAAAGAAAAAACTAAAAAAATATTAAAACTGTAGATCGGTAACGAAGCGTCTGCGGTCTAAGTTTATTTGAAATTTCAGTCACAAAATAAACCATAGAATCATCAATCATAGTGATTTTTGTCAAGTTTAACACGCTATATCTCTAAAATAGTCACAGGATTGAGTTCTGTCCACAAAGACTTTTAATCAGGAGGTGGAAATCTATAACATACTAAAATTTCATGAAATAAAATGATGGTTCACCAAAAAATCATTTAGCGTAGCGTGGGCCTTTGTTACTTTATTTATCTTTATAAGGAGATAAGACTGGACCCGGCTTTATTTGTTCGCTACTTAGAAATGAAAGTTAAATCTTTTAATTATATTGTTGAACATATTCTAGAAGATATGATTAATGGTAAAATTTTTATTTTCCACTATCGATATGCTGCGACGGGCGCGCTTCGACGTCTAAAATCAAAAATCAAACTGATTTGAAAAACAAACACTTGCGACCATGCGATGCGATGCTGTTGAGTGACCGCCTCCAGTTTTCCCTCAAGAATTACAGCCAATTTTTTATCGGATCGCCCCCTCGCTCGAGTGATCAAAAATATTTGCCAATTACGATTTAGCAAAAGTCGAAACTTTATTATCAAGCTTTTTAAACACAGAAATTTTAGCAATTTTTAGTAACACTTCTTATGGAAAATGGCTTTCGGTGAGTTTTATTACTTTTTTAATATAATCAGTGGCGGCTGGTGCAAAAGAGCTGCGGAGCTGCACAACACACCTAATTTCGACAATTCGTATTTTTTTAAATAATTTTGTATAACAAATAAATCCGAGATTAATTCTCTAACATCACTATAGATTTTTTCTCTAACGGCAGCAAGAACACCGCAAGTTTCACGGCCTGAAGATCTCTAGCGTAGCCTGGGACTGTAAGTGCACCGCGAATGATTTTTGAAAATGACACGTCGGATTGATCGAGCGCCGCACGTGGCTCAATCCGGCGACTTATGGATGATTTGCGACTGCACGACAGCAGAACACAAGAGTTGCTATTGGTTCTATTTAGTCGCATAAATATGAATTTAATCGAGTATTTACAAACATAATTATCAAACAAGACAAAACAAAGGTTTTAAAGGGATTGCTTATATGTCAATTTTTCATAAAGGGTCGATTCAATATAATAAACTACCATTTAATATAAGTCTCAGAAATCTTATCAAAAATTTAAAAAATAAGAGGTTATTTATTTAAAAATTTTAAAATCTGATAAGTAACATAAAAGTATGATTTCTAAAGCTAGTTTAGAGTAGAATGCCTTAAGAATGTTAATTGTAGCGTTTATGCTAAATAAAGAAATTAATTAACAAACTAAAATAGTTTAATGATAGAGTTTATAGTAATACAAAATGGTTGTTTGCTTGCGTATTTTTAATAAGAACACACCCTTGAACATCTCCCGCGCCGCCACTGAATATGCAGTTCTCGGTGTCCTGATGATCAAAAATTCATATGGGCACAATTTAATCCCGTGTTCCTAAGGGGTGTTAAACTTTGCCAAAAATGAATTAAGCAGTCCTAAGTACTTATTAACTCTTTGTAGTTTAGGTAATTCTTTACTTTTTTTACACCAACGCCGATTTAAATGATTTTTTGTATAGAGTTAGATTTAGCGACCCCGATCATTGGGTTTTACATCCTTAAAGTTCAGACACTCTAACCCCAAATGGCACTTTTTCCTTCCCCTTTCTTATAAAAATTGACTGTTTTTGTATGAAATTGTTATTAGTAATAATAACATAGGATGCATCTCTTTTTTGTTTTTATAGATATTACCACACACAAGAAATAAGAACCAACTATACGGACAATAAAGTAAATTACCTTTAAATTCTAAGTGGAGTGCAGTCTTTCTGGGCCAATTTAAAGGTACTCGAGGAACGAGACTGAAAAATATCTAGTGTCTCAGTCTACCCCCGTCTTCAGAAACTAGGGAATAAAATACTTAGAGCGGTAAATACTTAATATCAGAAATTTATCCGAAATGGCAAATCTCTGACAGAATGTCAGAGATATGCCATTTTCAAACCTAATCTAACCTACTACTACTAAAAATCACTGCCGAAGTTTCACTGCTCGGGACTGTTAAAGTATAACATTCAGAGTATCTACCATACCGCAACTTCAGCTTTTAAAAAACCCCGTATTTCTTCATATAATGTGGCACCGGGATACCGTGGCAGAGACTATTAAGTTTAGTGAGCAAATCACAGATACAACAATCATACATACATATTTCAAAACCCTTCGAAAAAAATCTGAGGTTCAGTTGTTACAAATTTGAAAAAATCACCCTCCGAAATGTTTTCAGAACTTCAGGTTTAGGGGTCCCTAGATGCTAGAAAAGTGTTTTTTCAAATCCGTCGGTCTGTCTGGCTGTCGATCTGTCGGTCTGCCTGTTTGCGGCTTATCTAAAAAACTACTTAACGGATTGACTTCAAATTTAAAGGCCATAGAGGAATCATCTGGTATCATTTTGGTAAAAATCCAATACGATAAAACAAAATGGCGGCCTAGTGAAAAGTTAAAAAAATTATTACTAAAAACTACGTATCCAAATTAGATCAAATTTTTTACAAAAATCAAGTATTATGTAGCAATCAACTAGCAAAATTGTGATACGAATTCAAGATAGCGGAACAAAATGGCGGCCAAATGAAATGTTTGTAATCGTGAAAAAATTGCAGGTTTTACATATCTGTACGTTTTAGCGGCCCTAGATGCCAAAAAAATATGTTCTGTCAATTCCATTTTCCTGTCTGTCTGTCAGTTCGCGGCCTAGCTAAAAACTACTTGCCCGATCGGACTTTAAATTTTGGTCAAAAATTAAGGGTTATGTAGGGATGCCCGGTATTATTTTGGTAAAAATCAAATATGACGGAATAAAAAGGCGGCCTAGTGAAATGCTAAAAAAATTATTACTAAAAATCAAGTTTTCCCATTTACCTAGAATTTTACACAAAAATTATATAATGAGCCTGTAATATATAATAATAAATTATTTAAAATAATCATTCTGAGAAACTACTTATTAGACTAACTTTAAATTTTGGTCATCCATTAAGTGGGTAAACAGATAAACTGGTAAAAGTGGTACAAATTGAAGACGGAGAAACAAAATGGCGGCCAAATAAAATGTCTAAAAAATCAATGTAAAAATAGGTTCTTCTTAAATTGACTTAATATCTTGCAGCAAAACTGAATGTGATACTGGTACGAATTCAAAATGACGATACAAAATGGCGGTCTTATATTGATACGATTCCGATATGGTGGAACAAAATAGCGCGCAATAAAAATGTTTGAAAAGACAGTATACTAAATACTAAATGACTATGCCTGCGGATCTAAATCGTCTTACACTTTACTATTCCTAATGAAAGGAAAGATTCATAACGAGAGAAATCCGTGTATAGAAATTTTATCGATTTTTAATTCTTAAATGTCATCTAATAATCTTAAAATCAACAATAATTCCCATCTAATATCTTATATCCTCTAACTAGAATCATATTATATAATTTGTATAACATATTGCAAGCTGGGAAAATTAAAATACCTGATCATATCTGGGGAGATATTAACAGGCAAGATGTAAATGTAACTGCTATACAAAAAGAAATCATGAACATCAGGCGGTTTTTATTTGCATTAGTCTCTAATTCATCATCATCACTCATCATTTTTCAATGAACACAAAATGGGCATTAATCTTCCACAGTAAATTATTTCAAAGAGCCTAAAAAACAGAAATAAAGGGGAGTTAACGAACTAGCTTGCTCAAAAAAAAAGAAGCGGTGTAAATTAAAGTAATTTGTCTCTCACCCGGTATTTTGGCAGAACAACATGTTATAGTTTTAATATGGATATAATTAGTACAAAAAACACAAGAGTTCGAGTACAGGAAATTTAAAGAGTCTTCTCGGCAGGAGAGCAATAAAAATCTTTTGGTAATAGTCGTTAACATCTCGATATAAGTATATGTTCTGTCAGACGGCAGCGAATTTGTTATTTGATCCAATAAATATTTTCATGGATTTTCTATGAGGTTTTATTTCCCTCGTAAAAGGGAAGTATTGTAATCGTGAAAAAATCATTATCCGAGATTTTTTGAGATCTTCACGCTTCAGGGTCCCTAGATGTTATCGGTCTGTCTGTCTGATTATTCACGGCATAGCTAAAAAACTACTTACACGATTGACTTCAAATTTTGGTCAAAAATTTAAGGGCATATAGGAATAACCTGGTAAGATTTTAGTAAAAATCCAATATGACGAAACAAAATATTATTTAAAAAACTACTTATCCAATTTATTTCAAATCTTACCCAAACATCAAGTATTATGTTGGAATTCATTGGTAATATTTGGGTAAGCATCCAAAATGGCGGCTTAATAAGATATTTAAAATTTCAGCCCGAAAAACCGCTTAATGGATTAATTTCAAATTGTGTGTCATAACTACCTGTATATGGTTCAACTAGTAAAATTGTGGTACTAATTCAAGAATGCCGAACAAAATGGAGGCCAAATAAAATGACTGTAATCGTGAAAAAATCACCCCCTAAAGTTTTACATATCTTCACGTTTTAGCGTTTTAGATGCCAAAAAACTTCCAACGCCGACGCACGGTCCGTCTGTGGGTCTGTCTGTCTGTCAGTTCGCGGCAAACTACTTACCTGATTGACCTCAAATTTTGAACAAAAATTAAGAGTTATTTGGGGACGATCTGGTAATATCCTGGTAAAAATCCAATACGGCCAAACAAAATGGCGGCCTAGTGAAATGTTAAAAAAATTATTATTAAAAAACTACTTATCCATTATCTCAAGTTTTGCACAAACATTAAGTATTATGTTGGAATCAACTGGTAAATTTTTTTTTATTTAATTTAAAAATTCAGCCTGAAAAAAACTACTTAATGGATTGATTGTGTGCCAGAACTAATTGTGGTATAGGGATCAACTAGTAAAAACTGTGTTACTAATTTAAGATGGCGGAACAAAATGGCGGCCTAATAAAATGTTTGCAATCGTGAAAAAATCACCCTCTCAGATTTTACATATCTTCACGTTTTAACGTCTCTAGATGGCAAAAAATATATTTTATCAATCAATCATCAAAGTCCTTCTCTCTCTCAGTTCCCGGAATAGCTTAAAAACTACTTACCAGATTAAATTACAATCTTACTCAAAAATTAAGGGTCATATGGGAATGACCTGGTAATATTTTCTTAAAAATCCAATATGGCGGAACAGTCTTAAAAAAATTATTACTAAAAAAACTTATTCAATTTACCTCAAATTTCGCACAATAATCAAGGGTTATGTAGGATGAGCTAGTATCATTTTGATACGAATCCAAGATAGTAAAACAAAATAGCGGTCTAATAAAATATTTAAAAAACCAGCCTGAAAATACTAGTTATTAAATTAATTTCATTTTTTTGCAAGAATTAAGTGTGATATAGAGAAACTGGTAAAGTTGTGGAACGAATTTAAGATGGTAAAACAAAATGACGACCCAATACAATTTTTAAAAAATCAACGTAAAAAAACCAGTTCAATTAACTTAAAAAAATTAAATGTGATAATGGGATAAACGGGTACGAATTCAACATAACGTAACAAAATAGCGCTATGTATCAACGTAAAAACTACTTATTGAATTTATCTTAAATTATGCACAAAAGTCGAGTGTGGCATAGATAAAATGGTAAAATATTGGTAATAATCCAATGACGGAACCAAATAGCGCCCAATAAAACTGTTTTCAAAAGACAGTAGATGTAACAAAATATACACTGTGACTATGCACTGAACTAAACTGGGTCACACTTCACTATTCCTAACAAATGGAAAAAATAACACCGATTTTTTTGTCTTCAGATGGGAAGTGATTGCTAGAATTCTCTCACTAAACCAGTGAATAACTTAAATTTGTATATTTACTTTTGCAAATACTGTTTTTTAAACTATCGTCTTTTTAAAGTTTGAATAAAAAGCGTGGTAGGAGGATTTTTTTCGCGTCTTGCTATTCTTGTTGAAATATTTATATGGGTTAATTCTTAGTCTCTCATTATCCCAATAAAATAGGCCCAAAAAGTGCAAAACTTCTAAATAATTCCTACCAAACCAAATTTTTATAGAAACCTTTATTTTGAGGTTTTAAACATATCCTAAATAGTACCCGTGATATGAGCCATTGGTTTTTGTTTTTTTTAGGGGTGAATCCTAGTATTTTGTAAACATTTCGAAAGTTATTAATTTTGTCAAGAAAATAGTTATGACAAAGAGTGTAGTTTAATTATACACAAAAAAATAGTTATAGCTTTTTTAAAAAATCAATTATTTCAAAGATATAGACCACTATATCTATTATTATATATGCTTTTCAGGATAGAAAAATTAAATTGGAAATATTTTACTCTACAAAAATACTCTAAATGTATCTCCAGAAAAACTAAACCTTACATATTAAGGTTGATTCTCAGTATACGTTCCATGTCCATTTCATTCCAATAATAAAAAATATTAAGACATTTAAATTCTCCTATCCATTTCGATCAGGATTGTTGGAAACAGTTCAACTGTCAATTGTTTTGACATATAGGCTGACGCGGGTTGGAAATAGGGATGGACGATCGTATATTACGTATCGATATATTTTATTTATCGATCTGTCGACTGGTGTTCGATATATTCGGGACAAAATTATTGAAGAGCAAAAAAAAACAAGTCCTTACTTTCATATGGCCTTTAATTTGCTTGTAAATGTGCAATCCGTACACACAGAAATATGCCACTACCTATCAATGACCTCAGCTACCTATCGATATTATCAGTTACCTATCAGCATTATTACTCACCTATGGGCAGTTATAGAAATCTATCCATATATAGATAGTTTTTTGTATTTACCTATTGTTATTCGATATGTCGTTGACCTATCGATAAATATAGATATATCGATAAAACGCCGATCCATAGTTGCAAACGTTATCGACAGTGAAAACATTTATACCTGCCACTTCCTTTCAGCTTGAAGTTTAATAAAGAACAAGAGTTGATGGAACTTGTCAGAAAAAAATAGGACGTATATGATTCTGAAAACCCTAAATACATGTACAATAATTGTAAAGATAAATTGTCAGAAGTTGCGCAAGAACTGAAGATTACATTGGGTAAGTAAAAACACAAAACTTTAACTATTCGCAAAATGTTAGACATAATTAGTTCGAACAAACAAAATGCAGCCTTTATATTATTTCTCGAGTTTGAGCCCTCATGTAACCATGAGGGACAGATGGTTAGTATGCAAAGAAAAGGAAGGGCTGAGTTATTTTCCGGACAGGGCTCCTGGCCTTGTATCCCGTCTCTCCTTGCAATAATGGATGAATTTCGGGTTTACTAAGCTGATCTACACCTGGCTGTTTTAAACTTTGTTTTTGGTAATACTATGCGAAGCCTTTGGAAGGAAGTACTGATATTTTCATGAATAGAGGAATATATGTTTACCAGAATTCTAAAAGTATTTAATAGTAAGAGAACTGTCAAGAATGTATCCTGGTTATGCAAAGAACAAAAACATGTTAGTAATAATAATAATCATAATAAATGCCTTTATATTACGGAAGAAATAATACAATACATGCTTAAAGGTGTGGCGAGATCTAGCTTAGGGCTACTCTATATCTAACCACACAAATCACAAATAGTAGTAAAATTGTATAAATAAATACAGTTAAACTTAATATATCAAAATATAAATATCACACATCGTAATATATAAAATTAGAGAAAAAATAAATAAATAAGTAAAAATAAATTCAACAAATAAAATTTTTGTATAGCTTGAGGACAGTTTGACAGCTTTCCGGAACGAGACAACTTCTATTTAAAATTTGAGTTCATTGGACAATGCATTCTAGTTCAGAATACTTAATAAATAATTAATATGAGTAATAATCACTCAGCTAAAAAACAAGTTGGGCAGCTTTTTTAAACGAGGCATCTGTTGGTTCAGATTTAAGGGTATTAAGCAAAGTATTGTAAATTTTAACGGCGCTGTAACTGAAAAATGCTTGAAATTTGGTAGTTCTATGTTTTGGAATCATGAAGTTTTGAGAGTGACGCAGTTCACGACCATGAATTTTTTTATTATTATTAATTAATTTGTCATTCAAGTATTTGGTAGTTTGCTATAAACAATTTTATATACAAGAGTGGCCATATTTATTCTATATCGATCATCCAACTTCAACCACTGAGACGCATTAAATAACGGAGTAACATGGTCAAACTTTCTTTCATTATAAGAAAACTTTAGGCATTTTGTGCAAGTTTCTGTAAACTAAACTTTTCTTTTTGAGCAAGGGCTGGCCAAAAGAGGATATTTCCGTAAGATATAAGAGATAGCACTAAAGTATCAATTAATTTTAGTGTAACATTGGTCGATAGAATATCTTTATGCATACAAAACCTTCAGTTTGTAGTAAGCCTTTTGTAAAATGCTAAAAATATAATTTTCAAAATTAAGTTGATTATCCAGAAGAATACCCAAGTTTTTTTCGCAAGTGGATGGTTGTAAAATATTTTCATCAATGGTAAGAATAAAATCAAAATTCTGCAACTTGGGCAATCCAAAAAGTAATAATTTTGATTTAGTTCCATTAAGAACTAGCTTGTGAAGGCGAGACACTTGAACTATCGCATCTAGGCCCGCATTGATGTCCCTTATAGCATTCAATATTTCACCCTGTGAAAACGAGTGGTAAAGTTGGACATCATTTGCATACTGATGTAACCTGCAAGTCTTCAAAAACTCTCCCAAATCGGAGGTATAAAGTAATAGTAATAGTTGATATGATTGCATGCAAGCTTAGACAAGATTTGTCAGATGAGCATTTAAAAGCCATTTTTTTTATCCGTCTTTTCAAAAAACTAGTTAAATATAATTTCATTTCTTAAATTCTTGGACAAAAGCACATAAGTCGTGACAACTACGCAAATCAACGTCATCGATTTTGCAAATTGCTAAGATGGATACATCTTAGACGTTCGCGAACCTTATTTTGCTGATAGTCGTGATAACGGCCCAACGATGTTATTACACGAATATGAAAATGATATGGGCCAGCTATAGAATAGCATGACATCGATTATATTTTTACTTCGATCTCAAATACCGTGACGTCCAAGAATTTTCAAATCGCCTCGGGATTAAAGAGACTGCTCGCAGAATTAGAACAGAACCCAACTTACAACAAAAAAAGTAAGTTCTTGGCGCTTGGCTACAAAAATAAGATGGATAGATAACAATAAAACAAATAACTTTTCTAAATGTCACAATTATCAAATGATGGATATGGCTACAAAAAAAACTGGTAAATACAGGGTGTGAAATAAAGCCCCAGCATTTTTGCAAAAATTTATTAACCCTAAAATTCTCAAAATATGTTTTATTTTCTTTGCTTCTGACCAAAATGATCTTTAACAAAGTACAAAAAACAATTTCTAGCGATTTTTAATGTTTCCGTTTATTTGCAATATACAGAGTTTCTACGAAAATCTTGACATATTCACACAAGTGGAGCGTTTACTTAACAAACAGTAAACAAACCTTTATCATATAATTTATGATCTGCAGTTACAACGTTATCATTAAGCATTAAGAAGTTTGGATACAGGGTGTGGCAAAAGTTCACTAGAATTCACCAAACACTTAGTTAATGTACCCTATAGATTTTACTATAATTCGCTTCTGGAGGTATGTCAGACGTGAGATAGTTACGATATACCAGCGGCGATAAAACTTTTGTCAACTATGGATTTTTCGCCGAAACTGTTTTTTTATTTTTGCTATAGACGTTGTATTAGTCATTATATATGGGATATTTGTTTATAATTTTAAAAGAGTTATACAGGGTGTTATTTAATTGATGGCTAAAAATGCATGGCGCAATCTTTTGACTCATATTAATGCTAAAAGTTCATATAAACATGTGACCGCGAAGCCCTAATTCTTGAGTTACTCGATGTTAAAGTTTTCATTTTTAAATTTTTTTTATGGACCTTGTGCATTTCTCCAGATAAACCATATCCGAAATTTTTATTGCGACGCCACTGGCCATTTTCACAACAATTTTAAATTCTTTATTCTGTTCTGTAACATTTTGATCTCTTTTTTTTTCGATATTTTCTACCGCTTATAACATATTTAGCAAAATGCCCATTCTTGCATGGTCGTGGCATATGGAAAACGGAAAATGGAAAAATTGTAATATTAATGCATTAACCTTGAAATTAGGTAGGCATGAATCGACACTTTGCTAAATAATTTCTTAAGGGTACAAAATATCGAAAAAATCCAAGACCAAAAAGTTACAGAACAGAATACGGAATTTAAATATGTTATAAAAACCGGCAGTGGCGTCGCAGTAAAAATTTCGGGGGAGGGGGGAGGGGAAGGGGGGTAACGCGACCTGGGAAAAAGTAACACTCTGTAGATTTTTCTAAAATGTATTACATTCATTTTACACATATACTGTATCAAATTTTAATAATTTATCTCGAGTAATGTACAAGATCCACAGAAAAACTAAAAAACAATATATCTCAAAAACGAAGGCTTTGCGGACACATGTTTACGTGAACGTTTAACCCAAAAATGAGCTAAAATTACGCCCTGCATTTTAAACCATCAGTTAAATATCACCCTGTATAACTCTTTTGGAATCAAAAACGAATACCCTATATCAAAACTAATAAAACTTTGAGTGTAAAAACCTGAAAAAACCGATTTGTCAAAAAAGTTTATAGTTCACAAAAGTTTTATCACAGCTGGTATATCGTAATTATTTTAAGTCTGGGATAATTCCAACGCTACACTTGTTCAAGTCGACAAAATTTTCGTGTATATTGTAAACAAACTAAAATATAAAAAATCGCTAGAAATCGTTTTTTTAAGTTTTGTCAAAGATCATTTTGGTGCAAAAAGATTAAAACATACTTTGAGAATTTTAGGCGTTAACAAACTATTGCGTGAATACAGCGGTTTTATTTAACACCGTAGGTACTATTTTTTATGCGCGTATGCAACTGACCACCAAAAACTGCATCTCGATATCGCGTTTTGCAATTGAAATATCCATCTTTAAACTCTGATAAAAAATCGGTAAATTTCTTTTACCAGGAACTTCTCTGGTTATGAATATTCTCTTTTATTAGGATTAGTGAAGTGTGGCCCAATTTAGTTCAGTACATAGTTATTTCGAAACACATATATACTGTATTTTCAAACACTTTTATTGGACACAATTTTGTACCAATACCCTACCAATATTTTACCAGTTTCTACCTATGCCACACTTGATGTTTGGGCATAATTTAAAATAAATTCAATAAGTAGTTTTTACATTGACAGACACCACGATGTTGAATTCGTACCAGTTTATCCTTATATCATATTTAGTTTTTCTCCAAAATTCAATAAGACTTTTTTTACGTTGATTTTTAAACATTTTATTTGGCCGCCATTCTGTTCCGCTATCTTGAATTCGTAACACAACTTTACCATTTTATCTCTATATCACGTTTAAAGCTTGCACAAAATTTGAAATTAATCTACTAAGTAGTTTTTTCAGGCTGATTTTTTAAATATTTTATTAGAACGCCATTTTTTGGCTATCTTATGTTTATACCAAAATATTACCAGTTCATTGTGTTGTTCACTAGACCGTCATCTTGTTCCGGCATATTCGATTTTTACCAAATTATTATCAGGTCATCCCCATAGGAGCCTTAATTTCTGACTAGAATTTAAAGTCAATCTAGTAATTTTTAAGCTATGCCGCGAACCGACAGACAGACAGATCGACGGACTAAAAGTAAAACATATTTTTTGGCATCTAGGGACTCTAAAACGCGAAGATACGTAAAACCCGAGAAGGTGATTTTTTCAAATTACAAAAATTTTATTTGACCGCTATTTTGTTCCGCCAACTTAAATTAGTATCACACTTTTACTAGCTCATCTCTATACTACAATTAGTTTCAGGCTAAATGCTTTAATATTTTATTAAGCCACCATTTTGTTCCGCCATCTTGGATTCGTACCAAAATTTTACTAGTTGATTCCTACATAAAACTTGATTTTTGTGCAAAACTTGAGATAAATTGGATAATTTGTTTTTTTAGTTATAATTTTTTTAATTGTTCACTAGACCGCCACCTTGTCCCGGCATATTCGATTTTTACCAAAATATTACCAGGTCATCTCCATATGAGCCTTACTTTTTGCCTAAAACTTGAAGTCAATCTGACGAGTAGTTTTTTAGCTATACCGCGACCCGACAGACAGACAGTCTCACCGACAGATTTTTTAACGACGGACTTGATAAAACATATTTTTCGGCATCTAGGGAGGCTAAAACGCGAAGATATGTAAAACCTGAGAGGGTGATTTTTTCAGGTTAAAAAAATTTTGTGAGGCCGCCATTTTATTCCGCCATCTTCAATTAGTACCACACTTTTATTCTCATCTCTACACTACAATTAGTTATGGCACACAATTTGTAATATGACGTTGTGCATTAAGTAGTTTTTATCAGGATGAATTTTTAAATATTTTATTAAGCTGCTATTCTGTTCCGCCATCTTGGATTCGGTAATTTCTTGGTAATAATTTTTTTAACACTTCACTAGGCCGCCATTTTGTTTTGCAATGTTGGATTTTTACCAAAATGTTCCAGGTCATCCCCATGTGACCCTTAATTTTTGACCAAAGTTTCAAGTCAATCGAGTACGTAGTTTTTTAGCTATTCAAACAGACCGACAGACAGACGAACCGACAGAATCGAGAAAACATAGTTTCGGTCATCTAGGGACCTTGAAACGCAAGGATCTGAAAAAACCTCGGAGTGTGATTTTTTCACGATTACAATACTTCCCATTTATGGGAGAAGTAAAAATTCTTGTTGCACTATTTATAGCCAGCAGTTTATTTCAAAATTTTTCTAAATTCTCAAATGTTACATACGCATTGCATGTGCCCTAATTAATAAATAGTATCGAAAAATCCATATTCAAAAGATGCAATAAATAATTTCAGTACCAGAGCAAATTACTAAAACGAGCATGCCAACCTAAACCTTTACAAATCAAAGGAGCAAACGAAAGAATATTAGAGTTCGGATTTCTTCCTCCTTTGGAAATGGACTATTTCAGAGATCTGAGCTTTGGCACATTCAAATAAAAAATCATCTTCTTATGTGGAAGACAATGAGCATGCCATTGCATATATATATTTTGAAAATGACGTGACGCTAGATTAAATATGACGTGAGAATTTCCTATGGTAATGTGCGGGGTCCTTTATTTTATTTTAAAGGCATTTCCGACACATTCATTACCTTTGAAAAATTTAACTTGCCTTAATCAAGATCTGACTCCTGCTACCTAGGCCGGCATTTTTTCCACTAAGATACGAAGGCCATGACCTCAACAACCAACATAGGCAAAACCAGGCAGGGTGTTGTAAAAGAAAAGGAACAGAATCGTACACATTAACATTACATTGAATAAGCGAAATTGTTGAAGTCGGTTGTTGAGGTCAAATTCTTCGTAGCTTAGTGGTGAAAGCGACTCCCGAACAACTTAATTGCTGTATCTATAATCGCTTATAAAAATAGTTGAATCTAGTTCCCACGTACGGGTACGAGTTTAGTATAGTATTTGGATTGTAACTGGTACAAACGAATTATAAATTTAGGTATATTATTAATGTTAAATGATGTATATTCCGGCAGATTTTTTACAATAATTAGATCTTGAAACGAGACGTTATCCTAGACAGGAAAAAATAAATTAATCATAAATAGTCAATTTTCTAAAGACATATTTTTTCTATAATCATTCTTGAACGACATAAGGCGAAACATCCCAAATACTGAGAAAAACCTCTTCTGGTAAACATGCAGGATATTCCAACTGTATTATCAATTTTCTTACCCACATTATACGATAGAAAGTAATTTGTAGCACAAAACATTTTGAAGTCAAAAAACAAAAAGAAAATTTTACAGAAGCAAGTCCAAATTAAATATTGTATTTTTTTTAATCGAACACCCCATACTTTCTTTATTTTTTAAACACTTTTTTAACTAAAGATACTATTTGTTGTAAGAATATGTTTTAAATTTTTCAATAAAAATAGTACTTAAAATTCGGTAAATTTGCTTTTACCCAGAACTTCCCTCGTACAGAATTCCACTATGTACAGGGTTTTTAGTTATAAATGAATCCCCAATTAACGTTCTTATTTTTATAGATATAATTAAAGGTTAAATGTTTTCTGAAATTTTACAGATTTTTAATTAATGTAGCTTGCAGATATTTGTTTCACTTTTCTGAAATAAACATCAATTTTGGGTTTTTAAATGTAATACCCTATATTATATGTCAATTAAATGGGCATTTTCTCGCTGATTATAAATATACTAGGTTTGATATTAAATTATCTTTGAAGATATCTGAGAAATTTAAGAAAACCCCAACCCTAAAAAGTAATGTATTCCCATTGGTTCTATTATGTAGTAAAACGTTCTCCGTCTCTCTCAACCACATTGTCTCTTAAGGCAGGGTTTTTGCAAATTATTTCAGTGTCTTTAAAGATAACAGTATCAAACCTAGTATATTTACAAATAGACAGACGCGATCCATTTGATAGACATAATATACAAAATGTTGCAATAATATTGTGTGTATTCTTTCATTTCAGTTTATAGGTAGGTACATTCACGAGGATTTTTCGTAATTACTGTCAAATTACATATTGTATTTTAGACACACAGCCAACTATTATCATAATAAACTCAAAAAAAATCCCATCGAAACACAGAACAAGATGAGTTTATAAGTTGATTGGAAATTAAGTCTACAGACTCATATTATGTTGCCATTTTTCACAGTTGGACAGCTGTCAATTCTAAATGTAAAAATTGGTTTTGACAACTACTGTCTGTCAAATATTTTTTACCGAAAACACCAAAAATTCTATCTTTCATCGAAAACACAAAATCGATAGTTTAAACCGTTTAAAAATTAGACTGAACCAATTTTGACATTTAGATTTTATATATATTTTTTAATGCCTAAATACGCCATCTAATAGCGAAAACACAAATCTATATTCAAAATAATATATAATGAAATATTTGTGTTTATTTTTTGAAAATATTAATAGTTTCTGAATATTAACTTTTAAAGAGTAGTTTTACCCCCTATAATAACCCTGCGTAGCGGAAAAAAAAGTATATATCCTATTTTACCGTTTTTTTAAAAAGCTATGCGTTATGGGTATAAAAATATTTGTAACCTAGGTTTTGTCGTTTTTCAAAAAATTATATGATTTTTTTTAAATATAGGTAAAGGAAAAATCAATCAATATCGAAGTCAATGACATCCACACTTTTTCAATGTCAAAACAATTACCTCAACGATATTTGTTTTAAATTTAACTATTATCGGTTTGTGGGTTATCAAAATATGAATTTTTTTACGTTATTATACGCTTAAAAATATCGGGGATATTATGGTCGTGACTCCCAAAATCTAATTTCCGCGAAACTTTGACCCAGACTATTTTTGGTGCGAATTGTTCTCAAGTTAACGTTCGCGAGAATTTTGCGTACATATAAATATACATCTTTACAGGCATTCTCTTTTTTACAAATATGTTTTACATTTTCTAATACTTTTAAACATCGAAAAAAAACCCAATTTATATTTCGCTATATATAACACTGATTGACCTGGTTTTTATACCAGTCTATAGAGGAAATTTAATCGTTTCTTTGTGTATTTACTTAATTCGCATAGGATCAACCGTTTATATGCTATAGGGCCAAACGTAAAACAGTAATGGAATATATGGAAAAAAAATTACAAATTTACTTCTAAATGGTTCGCCCTATGTAAACCGGAGGTAATTTTGGCGAATTGGTTTTTTAATCCCTTGGGGGAACTTTGGGGCTACATAAACTATTATCGCCATTCATTATTCTTTTCGAAAAAAAAAGCCACTTTTTAAAATTTCGACCGCTTTCTCGGCATTTGAGGTATATGCATTCTATATTGATTTTGAATTTTCTTTATATTCACCAACTTTCTTTTACCTTGACAAAATGGTCAGGGTTTCGACTTACCCCATTTTTTACCCCTTTTTTATTTTTTTTTAAGCGACATCCTGTGCTCTGATATTGCCTTTTATTGAATTTGTTAACAGGGTTTAGAAAAATATGCTCCTATCGGACGCCATGGTCATCTTAATATAGGTCACACCAAGATCGCGTTTTAACCAAAAGAAGTGCACAATTAAGAAAACATGCTTCTAGGGATTAGACCGTGTTAAAATGGAATCACGAGGCATCTTCAGGGATCTTTACTTCATAAGATCGGAACATTGACCCCCGTATTCACTAAAAAGGTTTAAGAGTTAGACCACGTCTAGTCGCCATGGTACTTAAAAGTCTCAGTTTGCCAGTTATGTTTCGCTTACGTCACTGTCATTTTGTAATTGTGACATGTAACAAAATATTTGTTCAATTGTTAAAAATGTCATTTAAAACCTACAACTGTCAAGTTAAACCTGGTCTAAATTTAAACCTCTTTAGTGAATACGGGTATAATTGCCCATTTATTATCGACGAACGACCCCACAGAAGCATATTTCCCCAACGTACCGTTCCCGAGCAATTATTTCCGGTTGAAAAAGAGAAATGTGCGCATAGTAATAATAGCCACGTATGGCTATTGTAACAATGTGCTAAGCGTCTGACTTCGAAGTGTTGTTTTCTGCTTAAGACTGCTTCAAATCCTACCGGATGCGCAAACTTTTTTTAGTAGTTTTATCGAATTTAGCAACCATCGAAGCGAGATTGTAAATGTATGTGCGTCATCTCTCTAGGAATAGATATCCCGTGACATTTGAAAGTTTAGTTGCACACTCCCCAGTTGTATTTACCAAATGAGAGTAACGTAGGGTTTTCAGTGGTTAAGGCCCTTGGTTCGGAAGCCACGTTAAATGGTAGGATATGTCGCAAGAGACGTATAAATCGATTCGCGTATTTCTCCACCAGTCTCGCTGTAAAACCGTATTCTTCCGTCTTCACTAACAGCGCAGGTATCTACAGTGCGATCAGTTTATCTTGATAACATTTTAACCTGCCATATCTAAGTTAATTTTAAAGTTAGCCATATGAATCAAAAAACAAATTGTAGGGTTGCTTAATAAGTTTTTTTTTTTAATAATTCAAAAGAACGATTAATTTCATAAGATATCACCATAAGTTGATTTTTTAATGAAATACCTTGTATATTATATGTTCCTAAAATAGGTCTCTTTTTACAGATTATAAATATATCTGGTTTAGGAATAGATGTGTAGCGGGTTTAGGACAGAAATAAAAATCCCGTTTTCTTAAAAAGAAGCCGACGTTTCAACTATATATATTTAGTCTTCTTCAGGGTTATTTTTAAATATAGGATTTACGTCAACACACAATAGTATATACATGTCCATATGAAACATAAGGAAGACGATGACATTATTTTTACAACAATAACAAGACAAACCCGACATTCGGACGGACAACAGCAACTCAGTTGCTGTATATACTATTGTGCGTTGACATAAATCTCATATTTAAATATAGCCCTGAAAACGACTAAACATATCGACGAAACGTCGGCTCCTTTCTAAGAAAAAGGGATTTTTATTTCTGCCCTAAACCCGCTACACATCTATTCTTAAATTTATTAGGACGTTAAATTTCACATTTTTATTAAATTTTACATTATATATCTGGTTTGATAACTTTATCTTCAAAGACATCCGAGAAATTTGAGAAAAACCCTGCCATAAGAGTAAGGTTCCAGACGTTCGGGATTTCCGGGAAAATCCCGGATTGAGGTAAGTTGTCCCGGATCCCGGAATTTCATTACACTATCCCGGAAAGCGTCAATCAAATCTGAAAAACCAAATATTATAAAGTTCGCAAAGAAAAAAAATACACACTCTTGCTTAACATTATTACATCACGACATTGCGCTGCCGCTGGCTTTGTCGGCTGTTTAATGTACACAGAGCCCTGCCAACTCTCGAACTGATTTACATTGAATTTAGTTCTACTGCTTTAAGGAATGAAAAATTGAAAGAATTCTTTGAATATAGTTATCCAAAAACGTACCAAATGATCAAATTTGGTCGCATTTTTTTAGAATGTGTAAAAATCAAGACTTTATAAACTTAAACAAAATTGTGTCATTTGTTCTGACGATTCCAATTAGCAATGCTTTTTGGGAGAGAATATTTAGCCTTATGAATAATTTGTGGATAAAAGAGAGAAATCGAATGTCTTTGGACCTTGTGAAGGCTAAGCTACAAATTCGAACTAATTTTAGCGTGTCCTGTTCAGAATTTTTATCTTTGTTAAATGGTCCCAAAGGCAAAACAAAATTAAAAGTAGCAAAGTCCAACGATAAATTTACCTTCGTTTATGTTTTTTTAATTATTTAGCTTCGTTAAAGTTTTTTGTGCTTAGGTCAATAAAACCAATTTTGACTTTGATTTGTTTTCACAAACTATTTCCGCAAGCGTGGACTCGGAAGGGGGTGAGGGGTTTAGCAAAAACTGATTTATCTTTTTTGGGAGGCGTTTTTTTTTGTTCTTCCTTGCTATCCATCCCGGAATTTGGCCATCACAATCTGGCAACCCCAACACACTGCCTCTTACGACAGGGTTTCCTTAAATTTCTAGGGTTTCTTTGAAGATAAAGTTATCAAACCAGATATATTTATAATTTATAAAAAGTTACCCATTTGAGGGATATATAATAAAAAAATACCACTCGACGGCGGTTGGTAATATCTTGTAAAATTGAGTATATTTTTGTTTAAAATTATTAGAAAAATAAACGTGTTAAGCAACCCTACAATTTGTTTTTTGGTTCAAATAGCTAACTTTAAATGTAAAAAAGATATGGCAGGGTGAAAATGATATCAAGGTAAATTGATCGTCATGTATAATGCAAAAGTGTTTAAAAGTGGAAACCCTGTACAGCTTTCGATTTGTCTTTAATAATATGTTTATTGTCAAATCGATAACTGTCTCAATATTAACTTAAATTGTTGCTTGATCGCAATTATTAATTTAGGAAATAAATTAGTACCGTTTCTTTAATTCACTTGCTTGCAATTAAAATAGTTCAAATGTCCATATTCACATGCAGAATACAATAACCTTTTGAGAAAAACTTCCGTAAAGGCGATGGTATCGTCTAGATACTTTTGTCTAACTTCACACAACAATTAAAATTGAAATCGTAATAAAGATCAGGAAGCCTTGATGTATAATTTTAAGAATTAATTCGCGTTTGTAATGTGTGCATACGCATAAAAGTGCTATTTTAATTGACGACCGAGACGGCAGCTAACCCTGCAATTTTTTCCACTGCTGAACGGGGTAATAAAGGGGAACTACCTGTATATTCGTTAGCAGCAACTTTCTTAAACATACTCTATAACTGACCTCAGTTTCCTGTTCGTAGCGGTTTCTTTTAATTTTCTGCAGGGCCGTTCCTATGGTTCGGTCGCCTTTGTGCCAGGATTAAAATGCCGCCCTTTAAAATTATTCAATTTAAATTTTACATTTAAATATAGACACAGATGTAACTGGTAAAACATTTACTCATAAAAAATAAGATTCTACCGAAAATCTCATTTGTGAAAACTTAAATTACCATTTCATAACTTTTTACACCATTTAGGGTGGAACTTCGAAACATCTGAACATTGATTTTTTAGATTATTGTTATTGAAAGTCCCTGATGAATCGAAAGCATCGTTTTAAAATTAACAGTATTGTTAAAAGGTAAAAACACATTTTTAGCAAAAAATCCAGAAACTGATTTTTAATATTTTTCAACGCCGTTGAGGAAAGAATTGTTCTTCATTCTCGTTTGGTTGAAGATATATTGTAATAAATATAAATGGATTTTTATATCCTCTTAAGAATAAATTTTAGAAAAATCCAGAAATTGTTTTTAGATAATTATTTTTAACTGTCATTGACCAAATATTTTTAAATGTCATAAACCAAATAGAAACATATTTTAAGATTTTTATTTTCAAAAACCCTTGATGAAGATATTGTCAGTTTCCAATATATCTTGAACCAAATAAGATTTTTATTGAAAAAAAATAAAAACACATTTCGATCCTTTTTATCCTCTTACCGATGAATCAATCGTCTTAAAATCTCATTTAATTCAAGATATATTGGAAAAAGTAAAAATATAGTTCAATTCTTAGTGACGAATTTCAAAAAATCCTCTCTTATCTCCCATGATACAATAAACCGAAGGTATGATATCGCGCATTCCTTTGCTACGTCATCGCGTGAATAACACCGGTCGTTATTGACCTTCGGCATATGATTTTAGTGCATTTTCAGTTGATATTTAAAAGTTTGTGCGGATTTACGTGTCCTTTTTTGTATTTAGTTAATTAAACAACAATAAATCTGAGGTGTGTGCGGGTGTGACGGGGATAACTAGGCAAAGAATTTTGATAGGAATTTTAGTTTTCTTACTTCCCTATAGACAAAAAATGTTTACGTGAATGGACACGCTTGTGTAAACGCAAAGCTAAATCTAATTCAAATTTGGCGCGGATATGCTCAAGGCATTTTGTTAAAGATGACTATAAGTCATTAATCTATATCAAAAAAGATAACAATGTAAATCTGGACGAAATAGTCGACACTTTTAATAAAAAAAGAGTTTTTCAACTTGAATAAGGCTTATATTAAATCTGTTTATATGATTACATATATTATAGGAACAAACGGCAGCTTGTGCACATAAAGGTTAAACTTATTTAGTAAGTGTTGTTTTATTCCCTCTCATGCATGCATTTTTTTTATTAGACACCCTTCCCTCAAATGGGACTTAGTAACGTCCCTGTACGTATCAAAAAACACAGATATTATAGCGTTTTTTAGTTTTAAATTGAACTAAATGTAAACATGTATAACAAAATAACAGTATAAAATTAAATACTGTCGGCTTTTTTACAACTTTAACCCTTTCTTTAACGTGTTTTTTGTATTTTTATTAAATAAATATATAACTACCATGTCATAAGTTTTTTAATTTCGATAATTATATGTCAATGTTTCATTAGAAAAACAACTAAACGCTAGAAACGACATGCATCTCCATAAGGAATTTAAAAATCTACGCACGCAATGACGTCCTTGCGCAAACCGGACTCAATTGAGACCGTTTGGATATCATACCTTCCGTTTATTATGCTTATCTCCTACGTACATCACAAAATGATGGTGACTGAAACGATTTATTTTTAACGGTTTTAGAAATATGGTGATCAATAAGTGAGTGAGTCAGACTTTTTTTATATATTACATATAGATAAATAAATATATTATGTATAGATAATATATATTTTTAATTATATTTGCGCGTTTAAAGACGAATTTGCAAGTAATGCAACGTTTCAAATTTATTGGCATTTTTTTTCAGTTTTTTATCTATTTTGAAATTAACAGAATCAAAGTAGTTTTACATTATTTTAAATATTAATAGAGCCAAAGTGAAGTTAGAAGTTTATTCTATTTACAATCTATCTATTACTCAAATCGTGGAACGTTGCGATGTTTTTAGTATCGTAATTTTCTTTTTGTTTAAGCAACCCTCTGTATGTTATATTAACTTTAAATACCTAGATCGTTAAATAAGGATTTCAACGATATATAACAAAATGGGTCTACGACTCACCATTTCAGACTTATGGACGATGATCTTCAGCATGTAATTTTATAATAATGTAAAGATTCCAAACTGTGTGATTTGAAAAATAAATATTTACACCTCAATAGTGATTTAAGATAATACTTTATTCACCTTTGTCCAGCTTTGGCTTTTTGTATGATTTTGCAAAATAACTACAGTGCGGGACCTGTGAAACCCGTAATGGAAATTTTTAGACTGTTTTTAAACTTAAATATAGAGATCATTTTATAGTTTTGTAAGTGCCTTGGATTGGATTTCGATTTAGCGGTACTAATTCATACTTACAAGGTGGTAAACAATGCAATGCATTTTTTTTTTAATTTCATGTCTGCCCTACTTTTTACTACTATATTTCTTTATTAATTGTGAGGGAATCAGTAGTTTAAAAGTAAAAACTAATTTGAAAGGTTTTTGAAAAATTGTCTTAGTATCAGGAAAAATAAAATTTTACTAAAAATCAACATTTTTGGATATCAGCCCTCTGTAGTTCTCAATATAGATTATTACAAAAGCATTAATGTATTATTTAACTGTTTAAAATAAAATTATACAGGATCTAATAAAAATATGGTTTTAGCGCTGCTCAAAGAAAATTTTTCTAAATTTGACCCCCTTAGCACATTTCCCTAATTTAGAATCGCTCACAAAGAAGTTTCTGGAATATTTAATTAAAACATCCAGACCGGTTTTATAATTTATGTTTACTATTTTTCAGTGATATTCAGATACAGGTTGAATTGTAGTAAAATTTTAATTTTTTTGATATTACGACAATTGTTCAAAAAACCCTTCAAATTAGTTTTTACTTTTAAACTACTAATTCCCCACAATCAATAAAAATTACAAAAAAAACGTTTTTTCAAAAATAGGGCAGTCATAAAATTTGTATTGTTTACCACCCCGTATATATAAATTAAGAACGTTAAATCGAAATCCAATTCAAAGTACTTATAGACATTAAAATGATCTCTCATTTGTCGAAAATCGCACTTAAATATCTTTTAAATTTTTCGAGATATTTAAGTTTAAAAATAATTCAAAAATTTCCATTATGCCTTTAAGGTTCCAGCACTTTTGCTGCAAGTCAAAACATTGTAAACTTGCCTTTTATGGCCATACATATTAATTCAGACATTTCGGCCTAAAACTGTCCCGATAGGAAACAATATTAAAACATTTTTAGATTAAATCTTGCTTAAACCTGAAACAATATAAAAAAAACTAATTAAAATCTTTAAATTAAGTAACAAAAGAATAAATAACCCTAAATATTAAATAAACCTAAGACAGGTTTCGCACGTGCCTTTTGCCTTGTGCAGTACACGTAGTGTAAATTTACACAAGTTTTTTATCGCTTTTGCTTCACCCTGATTGTGTTATTGAATTTCGTCACTTATGTTTTGCTTAAGTTGCTCAATATTTTGACATCTATTTTTATACAACTTTTAAGATTCGAGGGGGTAATATCAGGGTTTCTGGGGGTAAGGCAGCATATCTATTGGCTCAATGGTACAAAGTTATTGTCTATAACTGGCTGATGAAGTGAAGAAAATTGTTTTTTAATTGGATGGTATTCCAAGTCACAGTGGCGAGGAAATAAATCAATTTATAAACAACAATCATATAATTGATTGAGCCCGAAGAGTCCTGCCACATTGAACTAGTTTTTAAGGGAACTTTAAGAGATAAAGTACATTAAAATAGATACCAAAAATATCATATCATCGGATTCTACTTTTCAGCTTCTTTTTTTAGTTACTACTTTTCAGCTTCTTAGTTACTCACTTTTCAGCTTCTTAGTTACTACTTTTCAGCTTCTTTTTTTTTAACATTTAAGTTTTACTTTTAGTAATTAATGCGAAGGAAAGAAAGTATGCTGTTGACATGGAAAATATTTAAGTTAGGTTAGTTTAAATAATAGCTAGGGTTGCCATACGTCCCGTTTACACGGGACTGTCACCATATATAACCATTGCGTCCCGTATTGCTACATCCCATTTCTCGACGATATCCACAGAATACTGCCCTGAGTCAGAGCTGAGTCCGGTATCGTACAGTATAAAAGTTGGAACTCTTCCCATCAGGATAAAAATTGTAAATATTTTACTTAAGCTACATGAAAGTAAAGGCCTGTTTTTTGGTCGTCACTTTGTTCCACTACCTTTTTTGCGGAGGTATATACAGATTAGTCTCCGGCGGTATCGGGACTAAATCCGGAGCGGTAAGTGTCCTGTAATGGTACCTAGAAGTTACGGCAACCCTAATAATAGCCGAAGCAGTCCCTGTTTAGTAGGTATATAAAATGTGCAAAAAATTACGTCACCATTGCTAATCTCAAAGGCTGAGAATAACTGAAAATTATGTTTAATTAAAGTAGATCATACAACAGAAATCGGTATCGCATTAAGTTTAAGGATCATGGATCATAATGTTGAGGTCGTGGGGTCCAGGATTATAGCCAATAAGTAAACCAGTAGTTTCTATTAAATATTGGAATAATAATTTTCTAGTTTGGCTAAACAGTCATTTAAATTGATTGTCATTCTAAATGCAACAAATAAACTGAACACATTTAAAGAAGACATTATAGATGGCTGCAAACTATCATTTTTTTTTGTTTAGATTGCAGGTCAAACAAACTGACATATTTTAAAATTTTGAAATCAATTATTTTCTATTATTTAATGTTTCTCTTTTATGATCGCCGCACTGATGAGCACCTGGCAGGATGAAAGTTGTACAGCTACTCTGTGACTATAAATACTTAAGGTAAATGATTCAATTTTTTTGCTTTAATCGTATTGTTTATATTATGTATCGAAACATTCCGTAGACAGACTAGTCTACATGTTGAGATATGTAATTTTATTAAATATTTGCTTCAATCAATTTAAAGTTAAATATTTTTATTCAGTTCCGTAAAAGCCAAAAAATATTTTTGTTTGTCATTCTAATCGCAACAAATAATCTGAAAACATATAAAAATTAATACTTTCATTTATATTGTTGATCACCCAAAATCGCTCAATAGGTAGATACAGCTTAGGATGCCAGATAACAATAATTTTTGTTTATATATTCATTTTCAATTTAATAGTAAGACTATTATTAAGAAAGTTTTAGCTTGTTAACCCTTTCAAGGTGGAAACATTTTTGAGCTAATATTACGACTATATATACATTGAATTTAGTTTGTTCCATTATTAAACTTGAAAGTTCTCTTAACCAACTTTAAAATCTGACTTAAATATGCGTTATATTAATTTTTATTTTTGTGTATGTAAAAATGTAAGCAGTATTTTTTTTAGCAAAGTGTCAAATAATCCTAATTCAAACATATCTTATTTCCCAATATTATTTAATTGAGAAAAATCTGTATTATCGTAAAGATCTCTACAAACGTAAAGATCGATACAAATTTATAGTTTTATCAGTGATGACTTATTAACTATTTAACTACCTACTTAATTTTTAAAAATTGTTAGACCTTGAAAAGGAAAATTAATGACCTTTGAAATGAGATATTACTTGACCTTTAATCCTATTTAATATCTTAAGGGCTGCAGCTTACCCCTGCGGGAGGTTAAAATGACAGAGTTAAAAATAAGCGAAAAAACTTTTTTTCGATACAAAAACCAACGAATTCGAACATTTTTTCACCGAGCAATAACTTTTAGTAATCTTTTTATTGCCCTATCCTTATTTTTTCAAAAACGGCTGAATCAAGTTTGAAAGAATAAGTTGCGTTCAAAATAGAATTTGATTACCTTTAAAATAACATTTCACTCGACCACTATCCCTATATAAGACTTTGGGGTTGGAACTCAACCCCGCGAGGGTGTGGAAGGGTTAGGTTATTGATATTGGCAAAATCTTTCCCCCAGGAAATGAAAAATATTAGCCTTGTTTCGTTATGATTGGCCCACCCTGTATATATATATATATATATATATATATATATATATATATATATAATATATATATATATATATATATATATATATATATATATATATATATATATATATATATATATATATATATTATAAATACAAAGTAACATCGACTCTACTGTAATATTTTTAATTTACATAGAATAAAAGATATTATTTCATTCTGTCCAAAAATGTCTTGAGCATAGCACTTACAAGTTGTAAATTGTATTCAATAAGGCTAACGTGTATTTCGATCCCTCTTAATCCACATCCTTAAAACACGTCAACAACAGATATTCTCCTGAATCTACTGCTACTAAAGTGCTGCTAATTTTTCGAATTAATAGATTTACCTACATCACCTATAAATTTCCTCTTACGCTATAGCGAAGACACCTTAATTAAAAATAAAATAGAGGATTCCATGCACAGCTGTCGATGTCCGCATGTTTTCACAGCAGTGAAAATCGTTATTCATCCTTATCTTTCCCATTGTACGGGTCCTTGTAAGGTGCATTTCTTTCTCTATTGTCGAGAGCGAAATAAATTTTGAAGAACAGAGTTCGCATCGTGCATACGTAGCTCTAGAAAGTCGTTATATAAACTAACCTATCGGATTCTTATTCTTCCACGTTGGATAAGCTATAAATTTAGGGATATGCTAGCTTTAGAAATCTTTTGCATACTCCGTAATTTGTCGCATCAAGTAGATGACATTTTATCATTTTTCTATTTGCTCTCAAAAATAACAACGTGTTAAAATTAATTGTAACTGCTTTTCAAGTAGCCAATAATGCAGTAGATTTAAGAGAAAAGTTATGGCAAATCATTACTCTTTTGCCTCTTTTTGTCTCTTTTCCTTGCGTTAAAGATGTTGTGGAGCCTAATTCCAAGCATTCGGGGCAATGCAGTGGTTTTCCAGCCTTCAATATCTCTTAAGCGCTCTTCCACTCTGCATAGGTTAAGTTGTGTTTTACATTAAAAGACTGATCATTATGTAACTCGGGGTAAGTTTTAAATATTTTGTAACTGCAGAGGGTATGAGTTTATTTTGCTTCTGTCTGGATTGGATGTTAAAGTTTTGAAAGTTAGTGCAGAAATTTCTTATTTGTGAATTTGTGAAAAGCAAAAGATAAAAAGAAAAAAACCAAAAAACTATATTAAAGAAAATCGTTGAAGAGGGAACAAGGTTAGAGGAACCAAGTGTTAGCGGCATGTCGGCAGCCACAAAAGCAAGCCGATTTACCGCTGAGCCCAGCCATCATCGCCGAGTTACCCAGTGTACTATTTGTAAATTCTTTGGCATGGAACAAGACAGTATCATGAATGAAACCAGTGCTTCTAAAACTAATTACGATCGGCTAGTAACTAAACAGGAATCTTAGAGAAAAATATGAATCACAGTCCATTTAGATGTTCCTCCCCGTCACATATGATCCTGAGAACACTGTCCATTTACCTCTGAGGGTCATTCCATAAATATGGGGACGCCTTATGGGGTGAATACATTTGCATAGAGATGCGTTAAGCCTCTATAGGCCATAATCAAAATAATCCTTCTGGTCCATTTATACAATGTTTTTATGTGAATTAGTTAGTAATGAAAAATTCTGGAAATGTTATTCTTGGCGATAATTCTCTGTAAATGTTCAAATTTTAAAAAAATAATAAAAAAAATATACTTAAGGGAGAACTGCACCCAAAAAGTGAAAAACCAGCGACAAGGTCTAGTCCAGTTGAAAGTAAGATGAAAAGGTACCTACGCATTAAAAAAAAACTTCCTGCACGTCTGACCTCAAAAAAATGTGTTATGTATAGGCAATTTAAATTACATTTCGGATAAAAATGGGTTCAAAAGGGTTCACGCGCTGCAGAAATACAAAGATATGAGTACGATTTACCATTTCAAATTTTGCAGTTACGTAAAAAAAAGATCAATGTCATTTTGTAGAAAAAAAAATTATATGCGAAGGAGTGTGCGTCAAAAAGTGGTCGAAAATGGACAAATCTAATTTTATTTTATAACTCTAGATTTGATTTTTTCATAAAAATTCGCATTTAGCGCCCAACTATACATATTTCTGTATTAAAATCACATTGAAGCTAATACATATCTCTTATAGTTGTAACATAATATTGCAGCGGCGCAAGGCTTGCAAATGATCCATATTACTGCGTGCAGTTCCCCCTTAATGTAAATTAACTTAAGTAAAACTGGATCTAATAAGTCAGTTCAATAATTTTGGCGAAAATCTGAGGAAATAGAGGAAAAATTTAATTTTATATATTCTTATGAAATATTCCAACATGACAAATCCAAATTATTAATTTAAAATCTGAAATAGCACATACCAACACGTTAAAAATCTTTTCACGAAAACTGAAACTTAAATTTCAGTCACGCAGACAATAATTACAAATTTACACATTTAACTTATTTCTTTTGTAAATTATTTCTTGTGGAATTAAAATATGTGTTTGTTGGTCAAGAGTAGTCAGGAAAACTGAAAATCTCGTTAATTTAGAATGATCGATAGTTTTACAGATGCTTAATAACAACGACAACATTAAACTCTTTTTTCCAGCGTATTTTCATGTCTCCTCATTTTTATGAAGGCAATTACTGTCTTCGAAAAAAAGGTTGTGAATTTTTACTTATTAACACCAACATGATGAATTAATGCTAGTTGAACGGAAAATTACTAAAAAAAAATGTATTCTCCTTACCGATTATAATAAAAGTAACTCAATCGACAGAGTTTCTGAGCCAACATTAAATTGCTTTTTCACCAACTCACACTTCAAAATCTTTATGAAATATCAAGAGTTTCGATCAATTAAAACAAAAAGCAAGTTTAATTTTCAAAAAACCTAGACTGACTGACATCGTAAATGAAAAAATAATGGCCGAGCTCCGGTTGTGTAAGCAAAGTTCTACTAAAAAACGACTGGAAAATGGCATCAGGCCCCTCTTTAATATCTAAAAAATTATTTAAAGATGTCAGGAGGATAAACGTTTGGATGCCCATGCGGATGTTGCCAGTGCTATTTATTACATATGCTATTGGCGTTATAAAGCCAATGCTTACCCACTGTGAAGCAAATATATATGTCAAAAATATTACAAATAATAAGAGATAACAGGAGAGTTAAATATATTTTGTATATTGTAATAAGTATTAATTTATATAAAAAAAGATGTTTTCGTCATTGGTGGGAATTTCCCTCCACCATCGTCAAAATCCGAGATCTGTCATTAGCTTAAAGTATGGAAAATGGCGATTATTAAACCGAATTGTAGAAGTATAGTTTATAGACCTCCAGCTCGCCCTCGAATTTATAACTTGTGCCAATCGAACAAATGAGGAATATTCGTGCAAAAGATCGCCGAAATTCGCTGTAAAATTTTTGATTACTCGCGAATATCTCGGAATCGAACAAACTTTTACTAATTATCATTGTTGTAGATCTATAGATAGCTCTACAATGTTGCTTGACGCACAACCGTTACTCAACCCGTTTCACTAAGGCAGTAAAGATGTGTAAGAGGGATGAATAAATTTTAGTACCATAAACAAATTTTACTAATTATCATTCTTGTAGATCTGGGTGAGCTCTACAATATTGGTTGACATGTTCCCGATAATCTCATATTTGCGTCCTAATTGACGCACAATCGTTACTCAGCCCGTTCCACTAAGGCAGTAAAGATGTATAAGAGGGATGAACAAATTTTAGTACCGTTTATGCAAATTTCAATTTTAAAATAAATGTGATACATTCTTATAATTTCCACTGAAAAACACAACTTCTGCAAATATTAGAACTATAAATATCTTTGAAAGTAGTATTTTCATATAAATGCAGTATCGATTTTCATAATTTTGGTATTTTGTTTATACACATTTTTTTTTAAATATGTAATATTTATTTATTTAATCATTTTTATTGTTTTTGGGAATTTGGATACTTCGGAAGAACATGAAGATTTTCCGATGCATAAATATCTAAACGTTTAAAATACTAAGCCAGATTTTGCAGCAACTTCCTGAGAAAGTTGTACTGCACCAATTTACATGATTTCTTTTGAAATGATCTTCTGGTTACCGCGACTATTTTTTGATTAATTGCGTCCTTTTTCTATAAAATCAATATGTTTTTCTTCAATAACATTTCTGGATGATGTGGTGAATGCGCCCCATATTTTTATAATTCTACTGGAAACTCTTTGCACCATCTCACTGAAAAGGCAAAACAAGGTCTGCTTGGCCAGCTGGTTTCTTTTTAATTTCCAAACTTGTTAATCCATCAAAATAAATTGGCAGTCAGATTCTGTTCACAAATTTTCCAGACAAAATTGGAGAATCCTTTAAGATCGATAAGTGGTAATTGAGCATTGTATCAAATAAACGATTAAACTGCCATGCAGAAGATTTTAAGTATTGCTCAAATGCAAGTGGAGGAGTATTATTACAATGTCGCCAATTTTACTCGCATAATCTTTAAATCATCAGTCACATCTATGAACTTATTTTTTTGTACAATCGGCAGTTTCCCAATATTAAAAAGTAGTAAGTAAAGCTGATCACCGAAAAGGACCGACAAGTAAGATTGTCTCGTTTTGCGTATGTAATAAAAGAAAAAAAAAAAGGAAAAAACACAAAAAATATTAAAATGATAATTATGTAGCTTCCGAGATGTAGAGAAATACTAATGAGCAAAAATTTTCTGTCTGACTTTAATTCAAAAATATTGGCTATATAAAGTTACGTGTTTATCGCTTCAGTCAAAGAGGTTGTGCAGCGGGTATACGGGAAATACCTGGAAAATATGGGTTTAACGAAAAAATTATAACAAAAAAAATTGAAGAGCTCACCAGGATCTACAAGAATGACAATATTTAAATCTTGTCTATCTTTGTTCGCTTCCCACATATTCGCAAAAAATTAAACATTTTAGCTTTTAACCCTTTCATAGGCTATCAAATTGGATTTTAACCAACAGCATGCCTGTTTCTACAATCAATGACATATCAAAGATCTTAGATGTTTGAGATCGAGAAACTATATATCCATTAAAAAAGTTGTATGCTATCGCAGATTGTCGAGTTACAAGTCTACATACAAAAGACAGAATTATACAAGATTATCCAGATTAAGTGGATGGAGAATCAATGATAGGTATAGGTACTAGAATCAACAATTCTTATTGGTTTTGAAAAGTTGATTAATTCTTGGCAAAGACAACAATAAACATTTATTACATTTATTGCATTGCATATTGCATCACTGACTCAAAGAAAATAGAGGCAAGGATCTTTTGTTCTTATAATGAC
Source organism: Kuschelorhynchus macadamiae (assembly GCA_030620095.1). NCBI lineage: Eukaryota > Metazoa > Arthropoda > Insecta > Coleoptera > Curculionidae > Kuschelorhynchus > Kuschelorhynchus macadamiae. The sequence goes on from JAUTXW010004768.1 coordinate 705,316, forward strand.
AGTTATAGTTACCACTGCATGATTCAGAAAGTCCCAACAAGAAACCACCCTGAAATATCCGTGTTATCTGAAGCAATAGAGATTCCTGCAACAATATTGTACCGTTCATGTGATTATGTCGTTATGTATATGATAACTTAAATCGTGGATAAACAGATATTCGTTCTAGGTGACAGGGAAAATTCTTACAATAAAATTCCCGCTTTTCTGGGAAATTTTGCCGGAGAGACAGTGCGGCTTTCGGCTCAATCAAGAAAGAGCATAGGTGTCTCTTAGCGCAAGGCTGATACATGAAATTTATAGTACTAGACCAACATTGACAAGGTCTTTGACTCAGCTAACAGCGACGGTCTATGAATGATTCAAGCCTCAAAGTCTATCCGCTAATATCAAAATCATTTAAGTGCGAACTAAGCTCTGTGTAAAATACAGTTTATACCTTTGTCGTGCAGTTTCCTTAGTGCAAAGAGTTTTTAATGCTATTATTAAGAACAAAGAAAAATATTATATACTTCCATCAAACATATACATCTACAAAACATAAAGTAGTTAGAAGCTTATGACCGCTAATTTAATATAATTTCGGATACATCAAATTAATTATTTTATTTTAAGAAACCTGACTACTCACAATTTTCTTCTCGATTGCTTCTCTCTTTTATTATCCAATGAGCCCTTACCTGCAACAAAAAAAAAGATAATATTTTATACATTATATTTCTTACGCTGTTTGACTTTTTGTAAAAAGATTTTTAATCAAAGAACAAATTCAATAAGGTTTAGTAATTAATAAGAATTCCTTATGTATTAAGCAATTGCAGTGCTATTTTGAAGAGAATAAAAAAATTAACTTAAAAAATAAAACGTTCAATTTGGCTGTTTTTCATAAAAATTACAGACGATTCAATTTTCAAATTAAATAGCAGTTTTTAGCCGGTCTATTTAATACAGATTTTAAACTTGGTAATTAAATAAGTTAAGAAAATCTTTTGTCATGCGTTTTTTTATCTGTAGCGCTGATCCCAGCGTAGTTTTATTGGAAATATAAAAACGATACAATTGCTTTTTACTTCCCTCGTAAAAAGGAAGTATCGTAACTGTGAAAAAACCACTCTCCCAGATTTTTTAGATATTTATGTTTCAAGGTGCCGAAAAACATGTTTTCTCGATTCCGTCGGTCTGTCTGTCTAACTATCTGCCTGTGGCGGCATAGTTAAGAATCTGCTTACCCGATTGAATTGAAATTTTGGTGAATAATAAAGGATCACATGGATTTTGGTAAAAATCCAATATGGCGAAACAAAATGGCGCCAAGTATTACGTAGCAATCAATCGGTAACATTTTTGTCTGAATTCAAGATGACCAACCAATCAAAATGGCGGCTGAATAAAATATTTAAAAATTCGCATTGAAAAAACAACTTAATAGATTGATTTCAAATTTTGTGCAAGAATGTATTGTGTTCTATAGATGAACTGATAAAATTTTGGTACGAATTCAAGATGGCAGAACAAAGCGGCGTCCAAATAAAATGTTGGAACAGTGAAAATCACCCACTTTTCGTCGGTCTGTCTGTCTGTTCGCGGCTTAGCTAAAAAACTACTTATTGGTTTCGTCAAAAATTGGGGATCATATGGGGACGACCTGGTAATATTTTGGTGAATATCAAATATGGCGGAACAAAATGTGAAATGTTAAAAAACTATCACTAAAAAACTAATTATCCGTTTTACCTCAAATTTTTGCGCAAAACTCAAGTATTATATAGAAATGAACTGGTAACATTTTGGTACGAATCCAAAACAAAATAGCTACCTAATAAAATGTTTAAAAAATCAGCCCGAAAAACTATTTATTAGATTAATTTCAAATTTTCTGCAAGGATTTGTATGGATGACGGATAATTTAAGGCCTTTAATAAAATTAAAGAAAAAATCCTTGACACGTTACAAAAAATTAAACATTATTACCGCAAGGAATGAATATAAAGCATTAAGGAACTATGTGACGATGGCGGTCCGAAATGAGAAAAAAGCCTATTTAAGTCATAAATTCAAAACAGATCCTAAAACTTTTTGTCGTACTATTTAATATCTGAATATTAATTCTAAATTAAATACTTTTTGTACCAACTTGGCTACAACTGGGGAATTTAATTAACTTTTTGTGCAATCTGTACCTACTGCTACTCCTCTTAATAACGACATAGTTAAAAATATTTACGAAAATAAATACTGACATAACTTAAATAAATTTAAGTTTCACGAAGTTGGTGAGGCGAAGGAACTTAAGTTTATCTTTGAAATCAGGACGAATTCTGCTGATGATTTTAATATCAGAATGTTCCAATTAGTCTGTCCATTTCTTGTGCTATATCTTACCTTTATATTTAATAAAAGCATAACTTCTTGTAAATTTCTCAGTCTTTGGAAAAAGACCCATGTAATTCCCGTACCACAGAAAAATAACCCGACTTTGCTAGCTGATTATCGCCCTATTAGCTTATTGTGCACTCTGTCAAGAATTTTGGAAAGAATTGTAAACGAACAAATAAGTGAATATTTTAATCAAAAAAGCATTTTACCACCCAATCAGGGTTCCGTTAAGGATATAGTACCACAACGGCTTTATTAAAGGTATCGGATGATTTATTTAAGGCACAGGACGATGGAGAGAATTCCTCTTTGATCTTGCTAGATTTCAGCAGAGCGTTTGACACTATTAGTTATGGTACAATGTTAACAAAATTAAAGTTTTTTGGCAAAGCTCTTGATTTTATACACAGCTACTTAGACGTCAGGTATCACACGGTGGTCCTTAGGTATGAGTCATCGACCTTTATCAAAACTAATAGAGGTGCTCCCCAGGCTACTATCTTGGAACCTTTATTGTTTTGCATCTATACGGCCGACTTTTGTCAGTATTTGAAGTTTTGTTTAACGATCAATACGCAGACGATACCTCACTACTTATTAACAGAGACCCCTATACAATTTTTAAACTCTCTGCAATACACAGTCTAAAACTAAATGGAAATAAAACTAATATGTTTCTTAATCAATTGTATGTAATTGCTGTAAAAACCTTAGTGTTCACATGGACGAAAACCTTAAATATGACATTCATGTTGCTGATTAGTTGCAAAAGGCTTTTGTTAAATTAGAATATTTTTATATCTATAAAGATATACTCAGCTCTGAGATCCTGCTAAGTTCTATGATAGTCTTATATCATGTATTGGTTACGCACACATTGTATTTTGGCCATCACTAACTCTTAATAATAAAAATAGTTTACAGAAATTGCAGAACTCGTGTATCTGTTTTTCATGTGGACTTCGAAAATTTGATCAAGTCACTGAAGCCTTCCTTGAATCTAAATGACTTTACCTGAGAGAGCGATATGAATTCCATCTTGCTTTATTAATTTATAAAACAAGGAAAACTGAAACTCCCTTGTATCTTTTTGAGAAGCTGCCGAAAGGCACAAGTATCCAGACGAGTGTGACAAGGTACCGTGACTTGTAACAGATTCCAGAGATCGCTTTTCTACAATGCTATTAGACTATTTCATTCCCTATCTGGTCATATTAAGTCCTCTCTTGGAGTTTATTTATACAAAAACATAAATTACATTTGCTTTCTAGGCGAAGCTTTACATAGCTGTTTATGTGTAAACTTCGAGTTTTCATCAGAACTAAAAGACATTTTGAATTTAAATTTGAATAGAGCTATACTGGTAAAATTATGGTAGGAATTTAACATGACGGAACAAAATGGCGGTCTTAAAGAATCGGGGTAAAAACTACTACTTATTTAATTGATTTTCAATTATATCCAAAAATCAAGAGTGGCATACGTAGAAACTGGTAAAATATTGGTACGAATCCAATATGATGGAACAAAATGACGCCCAAAAAATATGTTTAAAAAACAGTATATATGTGTTACAAAATGACTATGTTCGGAACTAATGTGACTTCAATATTCCTAATAAACGGAAAAATCATATACTAGGGAAGTTCCGGGTAAGCGAAATTTACTCAAAAATAAATAAGAAATGACATCCTGTCGTCTTGTATTGCAAAAATGCAGGATTACCTTCCTCTGTGATGCCACCAACATGTTTATGAATAAAAAACACGAAAATATCCGGGAAATTATCTCCACTGTTACTATTAATATTTTAGAAATATCTACTTCTTTATTAATGGTCTTCAAACGACTAAAATCTAACATTTCAAACAGCATCTCTATAATTAACATTAATAAAACACAAAAATATGTTTGGTTAAAAGCTACTTAAATTGTTTAATCACAAATCCACGCAAGCTGTAAGTATTATTTTCAGCCGGAAGGAAATTAACGATAAAAAAATCGATAAAACTTAGTTATTCACAAAATATTGTTGTTTAATAGGCATGTAGAGATAAAAATCTATACGGAAAAAGAACCGCGAGATGCAAAGCGTGAGAAATAAGGCAGATTCCCTGATTTAGAGCCAATGGCGGCCTCGAAATGCCTAGAAATAGCCGATATATTATAGCGCAGCATAAAACAGGAAACACGTGATTTAGTTCTGCATTTGGTATGTTCAATATCGCGATTCAAATTGTTACATTTTAGTGTCCACTGGTGACATTTAATAAAAAGGTACCCCATGCTGGGATCTCATGTGAGAATTCACCATTGACTACCGTTTCATGTCTATCTTGGTAACGAATTAACTAAACTATCACTTGGTTAAATAAATAACGTGATTTTGTTTAAGACTGGAAATACGACGCCGACGGTGGCATTCGCTTAGTATGAGCTTGTATCCATTTATTGTAGGTAAAGAGGTAAAAGAATTAAATTACATCCTGTTGATGTAAGAAGCGTATAAAAATCTACTGTATTAATAGCAAATGAAAAACATACAAACATTTTTTAATTGCCTTTTTGAAGCAAAGGACATCGCTTAAATTATACTTTTCTCTCAAAAGTCTTTCGGGTACAATTTTTTAATATCTGTAAGAAGCGTGTAAAAATCTACTGTATTAATAGCCAATGAATAACATACAAAATTCTTTTTATTACCTTTTTTAAGCAAAGGACATCACCTAAATTATACTTTTCTCTCAAAACTCTTTCGGGTACAATTTTCTAATACCTATTTTATCTAATGTGAAAAAATGATTTTCAGAGTTACAATACAACAAATAGTTTTTTTTGTTATATTTTAAACATTAAAATGTCCCTGTTTTTTATTAAAATGTGTTTCATCTGTTACAAAAAGAAGTTTTTAGTAAATATGGCTGTTTAGTTTAATTGTTTGCGGTAACGGTAAGTAATTTAACAAAATAGTGTTTTGAAAGTAGTGATAAGCACTTGTAAGACCAAGGCCATGATAATAATTTATTATTATATACTACTATGTTAATACAGATTTGAATAGAGCTGTTGCTATCGCAAGAGACTTGCAAATGGGTATTGGTCTTGTTCTTTGGCCTGCATTTTCTGCAAAACTAAGGTCAAGACGAAATCTGCTCATCACTATTTGTAAATTAAGTTTTAGTTAACAGTGCATTAAATCCAAAGAATTAGATAAACTGTAGGTTTGCTTAGGACGACGAAACTCTAAACACAGTATCCAGATACGAATCAGGATTATACTATGTAGCCTGTATGTCAAATAACAGCGGACGATCCCTCTAACACTAAACACTAAATTTTACATTAGGTGGTTCGAATTAGATTCTCAGATTTAAACCAATAAAGAATACCACAAAAACGCATACCAAACGCTCATCCGCTATTCATTAAGTAGTTATACTAGATAAGATGATAATTCATCTCTAAGCATGTTCAATTTCAAGCTGTGTATCGTAGCACCACCGTCGCGTTCGCCTCGTACTCAATCATAAGGAAACAAATAATGACGGAGAGGGGAAAGAGGTGCATTCTTAAAGTAGTAGTTTCAAAACCCTAGTCACTTTTGAATATATTAATAAGAATAATAAATATCTTTTATTTTATAAGACCGGCATTTATACCTGACTTGTGGTCAACAAAGCGAGATCCGGTGTAACGACCGATTTCCATATGTGATATAGACTACAGCCCGTATCTCAGTTGAAATTATTGGAATGTTACAATGTTCAATAGATTCTCTAATTTTCTGTTTATATAATCACGACAACAACGCAATAAATTTGGCTTCTTTTATATTTATGTTGAATGTACACATTCCACTGGACATAATATAAATGTAAATGAAGCCAAAATTCTTGCGTCAGTCTCGGGATTTTATAAACGGGAATTTAGAGAATCCATTGAAATGTATTAAGATTCCAATAATTTTAATACAGACACAGGCTACGGTCTACATCACCCGAGGAAACCAATCGTAACACCATGGAACAATTCGGTGTAAGCCGGCCTAAATCTCTAGGAGCTCATTCAGTATTTGGATCTCGAGAAGTGAAGATCCCTGAATATAAATAGTGCAATTGAAAGCGAAACATCGGAAACTGATTCCATTTTGACACGGTCTAAACCCAAAAAACTATGATCTCTTAATTGACCAAAGACGTGAAAGCTTGCGTTCTATAAAGTTTAATTTACATAAAAACAAAACTCTTTGTGGTAACCTTACAATTTCACTCTAATTTACTCTATATTTCCGCAATAATAAAAAATTGTAATGTATATACATACTTGTATTTCGAGAAATGTGATGCGCTACGTAATATACTCTATATGTAATAATAATTATACGTATTACTAATCATATTATGCGCTTTTAAAAATCTTGAATCAATAATATTTGGTAAATTAAATTGTATATAATATAATTGCTTATAATTAAAGGTATAAATAAAGTACAGTTAAAAATGGTACGTTTTGCAAGTAAATACTATATACTCGTTATACTTCCTTTTCTGAGATTCTCACACGGCATATTTTCTATTGTAATTTGTGCTAAAATCATTATACCGCCATTAAGAACCATTTTTATATTATAGCAGACAAGATTCACCTTTATTTACTGTTAGATTAATAATGATAGTACAATACTAAACTTTTAAAAGTACAGAGTTAATTTTTTATAACTTTAATTGTGGATTTATTTTCCTACACTTATTAGGGGAAAGCCGGATAATATCCGACAGTGAGTAATATCGGAATTACCAATTTCTCCTAATTCCAATATAGATGTATTAAATATTATTTCTAAGAAAATAAAAGAATATTTAAACAGTTTCAAATGTGTTTAATACAACTCGACTTACCCCTAGTTTATTTAGTTTTAAAACGAATAAATGATTTAAAGCATAGTAAAAAAAATTCTTTTTTATATTAGGAATGGCGGATACGCAAAGAAAGTTCCACAACTATAGAAAAATGTCCAAAGCCGCCAAAGTCAACGCAGCAGTATCTACTGGGAGGTTAAAAGTGACAAATTTAAATATACAATACAAAGTCTAACTGTTTTTTTTTTAGTTTAATAAAAAACATGATTGTCTTTTGAAACTAAAATCACCATACTACTACAGCAAAAAAGACAGGAAAAAAAATAGATATTTTAGATACTAATACCAATAGCGCCGACCATAGAGAGTTACGCCCGCTGTTATTTGTTAATTTTGGTAGACTCTTTGCTAATTCTTATCCATAATTTGTAAAAGGTACAAGTTTTTAGACATGTTTCTTAACGATAAGTTTAAGAGTACGAATTCAGAACTTAAATATTTAATTTCATGTTAAGAAATTATAACATGACAAAGAAACTGGATAAACTCCTCCTTACTCTTTGGGGTGACGTTATGTCTTTATTTTCTTTCTATATCAATACCATACCATTACCACTAGTAAAAACAAGTACAATCTCAAAGTAACGAAATGAACATCGACTTAGTACAATGTAGCAATAAATAAAAGTTAGAACTTTACAAAATTTGGGTAAGATCCGTAAAAATTATTCTATTTTTTTATTCATATCCAGTTTTACCACCTCTAAAAGCATTTGAGAAAATATTAGGTCAAAAGGAGAATCAAGAAACGCAGAACCTTTTATTCTAAAATGCTTTTCTGTCTCCCAAATCCAGACTCTATAAACTCTCTAGAAGATGACTGCTTTAAAATATCAATTATTACATCTGAATTAGAAAAACTTTTAAATAGGCTAACGAAAATAAATCAACTAATAAATATGAAACAGAGACCAACGACAAAGATGATATTCCTCTTATAGAAATTCCGAAATTTGCAAATCAACCTTTAAGTGTTAAATTGCAAAAGGCATTATAAAAAGGTTTGGAACATCGACTAATACAAAAGCAAAATTCGCAAATGGTGGCAGTCGAGGCAGTAATCTTCAAAAGCCCTTCGTATTTTTAATAACTATTCAACTTATTCTAAGGTATTGCGGCTTAAAACAAGCAAAAAAGATCAAGTACGCAAAATTTCTCACAATCTCACATTTCTCTCAATCGACCTTAACTTCAATCGGACTGAATTTAGAAAAAATTAGTTTATTAGAACTGGACTAGGACTGGCAGTTCTAACTTCATCCTATCTCCAAATCTCTAACCCGTCGCCGGCCTTCTATTAAATAAATTTATTTAATTTAAAGATTTTCTTTAACTTTAAAGTATGAAAAAAAATTGAACTTATATCGAAGTATATCGATAAAAAACAAGAAACATTGGAATTTAAATTCGTCTATAAATTATAATAAATGTACTACACCCATTTGTATTTTAAAGTTACCGTTAATAATCATCTAAGTATATCAGTATTTAAAAAGGTTTCTTAAAAAAATTATAAGAACAGCAGATTGGACTATTACCGAGGATTGTAATCTCTCCATACCTTAATTTAAAACAGGAAGACCATCTATGGGTTATGGAACGTAAGACCTAGTAATACCTAGTATTTCTGATTTTAAATGTTATAATATTCACTAATTTGTTTTGACCGTTTTCACATGTTTACTGTTTAATACTAAAAATATGTAATTTATACACTTTTTGAACAAATTATTTGGTTAAAAATTAAATTTAGTAATTCAACTAGTTGGAAAATAATCATCAATAACTGCGGGGATATAAAATCCCCAGCACAAAAATGTTCTTTCCTGATTTACTTCAAATAATAAATATATATATATATATATATATATATATATATATATATATATATATATATATATAATAATAAAAAGAACAACTGGCAAAAATACCGAGAAAACTGAAGACGATTATTTCATTCAAAACACTTGTCCAACTGAAATAGAAAATCAAAATACTGCCTCCATCAAGTTGTCGGTTTATACTATTCTAAAACGTTTTATCAAACTTTACTTGAACAGACAAGCACATAACTAATTACATTTTATTTTACCAAGTGAATATTAAAAAAAAGTTCTTTTTATATTACGAATGAATGAAACTTCTTAATGTTCAATTATTTGTTTATTAAATACCAAAAATATATTTGAGGCTGCTATACAGAAAGATTATAGATATTATTAAAGAAATGTGTATCTAATAAAATTTTTATTAATAAAAAAAGAATCAACCATGACGTTATAAAAGATGAAGATAAAATATACTAAACAAGAAAATCAAGAAGTTCAGAAAAATCCACTAACTTCTACATGTAAATGGTATGTAATCACAATTGTATACCCATAAACAACCCAAAAATATTACTTTCTAATTAATTAAAGTGATTGCAGCGTTTTGTCAATCGTAGCGCATTACTTTTCTCTCAAGGTCTATCGTAAAATGAGCCGAAAAAACACTCAACCATCAACGATAATCAGATTAGTAATTCTACCTGTAAGTTAGCACGAAGACAATCAAATACGAATCATGAGACAGCCATAAGACACATGTACTGTGAAGTACCCTTATCGGAAGCAGTTCTCTGGGACGAGAAAATAAGTACTGCATCCCACGCAACATTCCCCACTAGAAGCTAATCAGCTATTAGGGGCTCTTGTTTTTAATTAGCATTTATAATCAGAACATTCTTAGAATTTGTAGAGGTGTAAAGTCATTATCACCATTAGCATATAACACTCGGAAGACTTTTTTGTCTTATAGAAAACCCAGCAATGGAGATCTAACTAATTTACCGGGAAATGTTCGTATTCCGTTTGAATATTCAAATTTAATTTTTTTACCATTGCATACAACGCAGCACATAAAAATCTTAACCAGAATATTCTTTAGAAACTAGTCCCAACTAGCAAACAAAGTGAGTAAAAGCTAAATTTATATTTATACTTCAAACTATTCAACATATTATAGTGTTAGTAGTAAAACATAATTTAAGAACCGACTAGTTTATTATTTTACAACTAAACAAATAATAACATTGTCAAAATCAGTTAAATAAAAAAGAACACTTATTACATTATTTTAGAAAAATAATGCAGGGGGCATAAAGAAATAATAATCTGGTTTATTGTAATAAAATTAAAACTAGATTTTTTCAGGTAAAAAATATTTTACTTAGTCGGACATTAAACGTTGAAGGCGGCAGGGATATTATATTATAATTTCAGTCGACATATATCCCTAGGGCCAGAGGCCCTCGGGAAACATTGTGTCGACCTCAAGCGTTATTACCCTTATAATACCCTTGATACCTTAATAACTAAAAGAAAAAATGTTCTAAAAATATGGTTTAAAAGGGCCTAATTTTTCTACAAAAATCTGGAACACAATATATACTTATATTTATATATATTTAATTCATATCAGTTTCTTTTTTTTTATTCGTTGGGTAATAATTCAAAACAGCCTAGCAGTAAATTTGCATTCACTGTTTTAGGTAAAATTATTTAGGCGTATCCAATACGTATTTGAAATTAAATGTAAAAGTACACTGTCGAATTACTTTATCAGGAATATCAAAACAAAAAATTTACACCTGCATGGCAAATTAAATTTATGTGTCCTGAGCAGCTTAAGAATTAAATAACTTTTTCAAAAGAGAAGTTAAGTTTCTGTGGGCCAGATTAGTGACAGAGAAAAAGCAATATAGTTTAATGAATTAGAATTTTGCCAAACATTCACTTTCATAATACACAGTAGCAAGCCTATTACTTCAAATTATACCGGTCGCGATGACAAATTTATTTACAATAGATTATTTAATATGTCATTTGTCATCGTGTACCGTAATATCTTAATATTAATTATTCTTGGAAGTGTGAAAAACCACTCTAGTAGCAATCACAATTTGTCCATTTAAGCGGAATGTTATTTTTGTTTTACTTGCTTGATATACATCTGTAGGACATATAATTTAGGTTAATGAGTTAACATTCTGCAAGTATATTAGAATTCTGATTGTCTCCAATATAGAACTGGTTTTCTCTCAGACATAATCTCGGTTCTTATTAACGTTACCTTAGATGACAGGTGAAAATAGGTTAGGAGTTGTTTATCGAAATACATTCTTATAGATGATACGCCTTGAAAATGGACATAACCATTGTTAATTTAATTTTTAAAATCTATTTAATTTTTGGATATTTACCAATTTATTAGTTTTTATGTTATAATGATTTTAAATCTGACGTTCAAACGTAAATTAATTTATTTAATTCTAGGACTTAAATTCATTTTATATTTAATTTTTTAGATTGGATTGTTCGACCTCCAAATACGACGCAGGAACCCGGAAAGGTGCTGTATCTTACAAAAATGTTTATAATCACTTAACATTCTCATGGATATGGATGGATATAAAAATGTTTTTATATATTTTTCTAATATCAACCATTTTTACTTCCCCATATAACGGCCAATATATTGTACTATATTGGCTATATAGGGATAGTATTGGAAACACAAAATTTTATATCAATACATATTTTGTCAATATAGAGGCTAGTCTAGAGATATGAATCAATCCACAAAAAAAATGAAAATATTTTTTGTTTTAAAGCGGTTACTTAAAAAAACAACTGTCAACATGTTAAACTTCTTTTACCTTTTCCTCTGAGCGTGTGCAAAAGTAAGCACCTTCCGCACTCATGCACTAATAAGTGAACATTAGCTTTTGCCGCTAGTGCTTGAAAAAGATAATTTTTTTTCAGCTGTATCAAAAGTAATAGATATTTTTTTTTCAAAAAAAAAATATTAAAAAACCCACTTACAGAAAGACTCAACTTCTCATCTAGGTTTGTAATTATTCAATATCCTAACAAATTCAAAAATTCATCACATTATTTATATTATAATTTTGACTTACATCGTATTATAATCTCATATCATTCCAGTTAGCGTACTGCTAAGTAACCTTAGTTACAATTCTTTCAACAATAGTGTTAATAGACAAGTCTCGATTGCAATGCCACCAAAAAGCAATAAGAACAATTTGTGCGTCTGTGTGTGATTTAGTTTGCGTAGTTGATTGTAATTTTGTGCTTTCAAAAGAGGGTTTCGCCACTTAACACGCAAGACATAGACGAAGATGTAATTCCTGAAAGTATTTTGGAAAGAGCTGCAGCGCTCAGCTTACAGGTATTGCCCGAAAAAATCCCGCCATAGGTATGAAAAAGAATACAAAGTTTTACACAATGATGCGAAAAGAAACAGGTAAAATATCTTAAAGAAGTATTTCTAGTCTATCTTGACGAAAAATGTGAAACCTGCAAATCTTCTACGCTATGGTCAGTTTTTTCAACGCTCAAATTGATCATCAAAACAAACAGAGATGTGGATATAGATAAATATTCAAATCAATAGCATTTTTGAAACGGAAAAACATAGGACACCATTCAAAAAAATCCAAAATTTTTTCAGCCCAAATTGCAAATTTTTTTTCCAAGACACCTGATGATGTCTATTTCTTCATTAAAGTTGCGATCATTATTGCATTGATAGGTGCATGTGGTCGCGAAGATCTTACTAAATTAACCTTTGATAACATTGAAGACAAAGACCCTACTAATCATCAAAATTCCTGATACAAAAACTCATATTGCCAGAACACTAGTAATTTTGCGGAGATGCAGTTCACTTCAGCTTTATAGAAAATATGTAGCTCTACAGCCTTCGAACACACCTCATCGTCGTTTTTTTGTAAACTAAAAACAAGGAAAATGCACAATACCCCTGTATTGTGCATTCCATGTGTTCCAAGTTTATTAATCCCCTGATTAATAAACTTGGAAAGATGCTATCCAATATTGCCGGATACCTGGGATTGCCAGATCCAGAAATGTACACGTGCCACAGTTTTCGCCGATCTTCCGCCACAATGTTAGATGATTCAGGAGAAAATATAAGTGATCTCAAGAGGCATGGTGGATGGAAATCCACTGCCATGGCAGAAGGCCATTTGGAAGACTCAATAGAGAACAAAAAACAAATTGCAAATAAAACTTTTACCGAAAACAAAGTTGAAGGTGAAGCTGTTTCATTTCCATTAACAAGTAATACAACTGATAATAAACAGTGTTTAGAATTGACACCTCCTCTAAATGTAAACAATCTGACAAACTGTACATTTAATATAAATGTTATAACCAATAATAAATAATTGTTTAATAAAATATTAATTTAAAAATATATTGTTATTTTTATTTGTGAATAAATGTAACATGTAAGTGTATTTTGTAACTATTTTTAAAAGTCGCTAAAGGTAAATGCAGCTTAGGAATTCTGAAAATCACATTTGACATAATAAACTGAAGTAATCAACTCTAATAAATAAGAATGTTATATACTTCCTTTCACTCTCCTCACTAAACTGCAGCTAATACATAGGTATGTAATTTATGCACGGCCGTAGGAAAAATTATGTATCTAACTCGTGCATAAAGTGAGTTTTCCGCACGCGACTGCAGTTTACTTAACGACGCATAGCGTAGTATCACTTACTGCACTAGTTAAGTCTATAACTATCCTAGGGCCAAGAGTCCCTTATAAATGCATATATTTTTTATTTCCATAATGCTTAGCTTTAAAAAAAAACGGTAAAACTCAAAAATTTATTTTCTTTGCTTGAATATAATATAAGCCATTTTTTCCCCTCTAAAGGGTTAATTTAAGCGGGGGCAATAGCTCTAAAGCAACTGTCCGTATAATATCAAGTGAAAACTATTTATCCGATAGATTACTGATAACGACTACAAAACTTCTATTTAAGAGGTTATCAGAGCAACTCTAAAACAAGTTGATTGACCAACGTCTTATTAAACGACTTTTTTTCAAAAAATAACACATTTTACTACTTAGAAACTTTGCATCTATATCTAGCTTGACCACAGCTTTGTTTAAAGTTGAATTTATTGCAATTTAAAAAAAATCCTTTAGAATGCAAGTTGACCAATCTAGCAGAAACACGTTATTCCTAAAAAAACTTATCGTAAACTTCTATTTTCAAGATAAGTTTATTACTCAGATGTTAATTTTCGTAGAACATTAACATTACGGTCACAAAACAACGAGTGGCAAAATTCCTTTTTTTATTAAAACTTATATTTGAGAACTACACTACTAATACTATAAATAAGTAATAAATTGAAATAATAAATAGACCACAACAAATACATACATTGTGTTTATTGTTAAACACGTTAGTTAGATATATCAAGCTAAAATATTTAAGAAAAAAATGTAAAAAAATAGGAATTGTGTTATATATGTTGCGAGAACGTATATACCGGCAAGTACGAGGAGTGTACAGATGCCAAAATTTTGTATACCATAACCAACTATTTAGGTATTAAAAGTATTAAATGGGATTTAAAAAAAATGAAAAAAGTATTTAAAGATATTTAAAAGTACGAAATATTATTAAAAATACTAAAAAAATAAAATATTGAGTTACTAAAGAATATTAAATTGAAATAAAATAGGTATTAAATAAGAACGTATTTCCTTTTATATTTGGTTATAGTTTTAATAATGATTTCCTGAAGGCTTCTAATAAAATAAATGCTTATTAGATTTTTTTTTTCAGAATGCGTTATTAATCGAAAAATAACCTACAAAACAGTAATTTTTATAATAACCAACATGTCTTCTAATTTGATGTTTTGAGTTAAAAAATATGAATCAGTTTTTTATAGGTAAAATAATTACGGAGATTAAGTTTTATGGAAAAATAAGCTGTGCAAAAATATATGCCAAGATCTTGAGCAAAAAATAAGTGCAGAAATTAAATTTCTCAATCAGAGTCGTTCTGTAGCCAAAAAGATAAAAAACTTTAAGAAATTTACCCTTATTACTTAAATAAAGTTATTTATTCTTTTGCTACTTAATTTAAAGATTTTAATTTAGGTTTTTTTACATTACATTATAATTAATAACTAAAGATTTAAGAAACATTTATCAAACATTTAATACGGTTTCCTATAAGGCCAATTTTAAGCCGAAATACCGGAATTAGAAGGCACGACCACAAAAGACAAGTTTAAAGTTTTTTTGATATGCATCTAGTTTCAAACCATATAAAATTTAAAGTTTTTATCAATTACTGATTCCAATTAATAGAAAAATTATCAAGACTTCGGTCGAAAAAAGGGTGAATAAATTAATATGGAATAACAAATTGTGCGTAAATATTTTTTTTAAATACAAAATTTGGCAGATATTCGTCAATAAGTCTGAAACGGTGAATCGTAGACCCATATTGTATGGTTGAAATCGTTGTTTAACGTTCTATTTAAATTTAATATAATCTAGAGGATAGAAGTATTGTATCAGTTTATTTTTAAACTGTGAAATCTATTTTTAGAAATATTTATAATCAACAGCAAAAGTTATGGTGCGAGTGGGGATCGAACCCGCATCTCTGGATCACTAATCCATCGCTCTAACCAATTGCGCTATCGTACCACTGATAAGCAATTCGTTAGAACTTGTACATATTCAAACCCACCAGTATCATAACCATTGTTGATCCTGCCAAATATTCAAAAATTTAGCTTATACAGGCATAACGTAAAATTATAAATTTACTAATATGGACGGTACCTAATAGCCATGTCAGATTTGACGTCCAGTCAGGAACGTCGCGCCATAAGGTTAGAATATTTGGCAGGATCAACAATGGTTATGATACTGGTGGGTTTGAATATGTACAAGTTCTAACGAATTGCTTTGGCATATCAGTGGTACGATAGCGCAATTGGTTAGAGCGATGGACTGGTGATCCAGAGATGCGGGTTCGATCCCCGCTCGTACCATACCTTTTACTGTTGATTATAAATATTTCTAAAAATCTAGAGGATCTTGCATCAAAAAAATATGATAACGCAAAATATGGCAACATTGAAACATTTTTTCTAAATTTTTAGTATTACCCGTAAATAGAATGCATTTCTACCTTTTTTTTGGGCTCTACCAAAATTTAAAAAAGTTTAAAATTGCTTTAATTTTGTTAGTTTGAAAATAGATAAGAACCAGAAGAAAATACCAATAAATTCAAAACGTTACGTTGCAGACCCATATTAATATCATTGAACTCGTCTTTAAACCCACTATCATAATCTGTAATCTGCCCAGAAAAAATACAAGACCCAGAATAAATAAAAATATAATAAATTAAAACTTCAAAACAAACAAAGAAATATTTGCTCTTAAATTTTTCCTCTTATTTGTATGGATCTCCAGATAAGGGAATAGAGCATCTTATTTTAAACACCCTGTACAGGGTATCCCATTTTCGACATTTTTGCGGGGTGTCTCGCTATAGATAGAGATGCGGTTTTCGCGACAGTGTGTTACGTTTATGTAAAACTAAACATGCCGCTAACAGAATTTTCATAGGCCTCTAGGTTTTTGAGAAACAGAGTGAAATTGAATCACTGTTGGGCCATTCCTCGTATTTCAGTTGTCACTTAACTTATTAAAGAGGTTGAAATGGTCTCTTATAGAACTTCTTCCGTAGAATCCAGTAGCGTACTCTATCTTTCTTGCACCATCCGTTTTTCAGTTATGAAATAAACATATATTTTTTAAAAGGAACACCCCGTATATTATTTTTATGTTTATTAGAAATAATGTGACCTTTCCAAAAATATTTTGAAAGACAAGCTCAAAATTCAATTTTTATAATAATTTTCATTATTTATAGCTGTAACCCATGACTAATCTATTAAAAACAAAATCCATGTAAGTAATAATTCTACAATATAGTTAATGCTACGAATTACTTTAATATTTGAGGGTTATTTTTCACCAATAGCAAAAATACAAAATTTTCAAGTAGAAAGAAATACAATCGTAAGACTGTAAACACATCATAAAGAAAAGGTCAACATTTCGGACAACGTTGTTTTCCTTAAGGCAATTCAAATTTTTACATGTTATATCAATAAAATTCTAAACGATATTAATAGTTGACGCGTGAACACATACTGGATAACATAATAAATAAGACACTAGAAATGCGCGGGATAACTGTCAAATTTATAGTTATTCCTATTCTAGAGATTCTAGAGATTAAATATTTTAATTCAATAATTCAAATGTTTTGTTACTTTGTTAACAGTTTATCATAAAATTATTAAAATTTCCTTATATACTACTAAACAAGAACTATATACGTTACAGAAACTAAAGTTAGAAAAACAAAAAAAAATAACACAATTAAAAAGGAATGAAAATATAGCTCTCAAAATGGAGGCCATTTTTTCGAATGCAATATTGTCGCATTTACGTTATTTTTTTAATGGCATTTAAAAGAATCATAACTTTGAAATGTTAACTCGATTGCTTTACGAACTTCTGCTGCAGATGTATATTTTGTTTTGCATATAACCTCATAAAAACAAACGCAAAATCGAAAGATCGGGAGGGAGATCGTGGGGGCAACCTTACATATCAGTTGATACCTATCCATCTTTAACGGAAGTTGTCATCTAGAAACCGCTTAAAAAGTCCAGAGTTTTGATTTCGGGCACCATCTTGCTGAAGGTAAACAACATCGTAATGGGCAACTGGAGTATTTTCTAGTAGTTCTGGGATAACTTCCTCGCCCACGTGGTGTAAGACCAGCTTTTAGATCTTGTAGATTATGGGCCTTTCCAAAATAAAACAGGAGACCCCAACCCGAAGCGCCCTTGCTGCGCCCTTCCAAAAAATAAATGGTGATATGACGATTAAAATTGTACCGAACTTGAAAAAAACATTCGTCCGACCAGAAAACAAGCCTTCCAAAATAATCGTTTGTACGGATTTGCTCTAAATACCATTGGCAAAAATGTTCGTTGCTCGGCATCGCCGGGGTGCAAATCTTGCACTATTTTGAAATTATATGGATGATATTTATATTTTTCTAATATTCTTTGGGCGTCAGATCTTGCTACACCAATTGCTTCTTCTATTTTTTTTTTCAAAATGATGACCTAATATATTTATTTATTTTCTCTGCCTGTCTTGTTTTGCTTATACTTTAAGACGCGGCTAAATAAATGATCCGTGCTGAACTAAATTTATTTGTAGACGAGCAAATATATCCGGAAATGGTAGCCTTCTCTCTCAATATCTAATATGAAAAAAAAAAGATCCCTGATAATATGAAAAAATACATTACCTATTAAAAAATAATTCCGAAGCTTCTTGGGGATTCTCGTTAGTTTGGATGAAACATACCAACATATATCACTTTCCATAATTTTCATAAATTGCCATTATTATAATAAAATATATTCGTGAAATGAAAACAACAAAAATATTTTATAAAAAACTGATAAGTCCACCCCAATTGATTTTTTGTTTCTAATGGATTCAGTCATAGCCTACTACCTACTAATTTAGAAGAATATTATTAAAAATATTGAATTTTGACCTTGTTTTTCAAAACAACTATATAGAAATATATATTTTGAAGAGCCAACATAATTTCAATCAGTTATAAAAAATAATAAACACAGTGTTCTATTAAAAAAAAACATATGCTTGCCTCATAACTGAAAACGGATGGTGCAAGAAAAAAAAAGACTGCGCCACTGGATTCTACAGAAAAAGTTCTATAAGAATGCGTTTCAGCCTTTTCTCCAAGTTAAAAAACAACTCAAATACGAGGGTTGGCCGAAAAATTATATTTTTCAATTGCACCCTATATCTCAAAAACCAAGAGAGCTAATAAAATTCTCTTAGCGGGATAACTAGTTTTAGAAAAAAGTAGCATAATGACCGCAAAAACCGCAACTCTCTATCTTTAAAAGTAAGCGAGATACCCCGCAGAAGTGTCGAAAATGGAATACCCTGTACATTTAACTTGTCTTAGAGGCTTATCTATAGTAATTATAGGCACATGTATTTCGTCATGCTATTTCAGGTCGATATAAAAGCTTGGTAGAAAATACAGAGAATGTAATTTTTCTTTAAAATGGCTTAACCTAAAATTTGTTGTATATGGATTTTGTGATAGTTCAAAAAATTTATCTGTGATTATTGAAAAAGAGCACATCTGCAGCAATAAATTTCTGGTATCGGTTTAATTATAATCGCGTAATTTTTAAAACTTAGGATGTTTTACTTTGGTATGTTTTTTGAAAAAAAAACTGCATTTTCTATACCAGGGAAGATTAGTGTCGATTTTTTTTTTAGTATTTGCAGTTATAATAAATTTGTATGTACGTAGGTGTAATTTGATTCACAAAATTCATAAAATGCTTCAGCTGCGTTACCACTGACTAATTTCTATAATATTTGTTAAGAAAGTTTAGAAGTTAAATACCTACTTATTTTGAGTAGTTATGGTATTGGTAAGAACCAATAGCAATTTTTTAAAGTAAATTTATTAATCGTAGAGAGTAGTTAAAATATTTGTTGATATAATTCTTCCGAATTATTTGTATTTGACCAGAAGTAAAACAAATTTCCCATTTATCAATTCTGATCAGATTTATACTGGGTAACTCATTACTGAAAGAAAGTTTTAACACATTAATACATTTTTACAAAATCTAATATTGGACATTCCGATTCAAGAGGTGAGATAGATTGGAGAGCTAAATAATAAACGTATGTTTATTACCCGCCACTAAAGATACTAGCAATACTAGTCCCAATCAGTTTTTATATGTTATGTGTACCAGACAACGAATTACCAATAGCAGTCAGCTATGCATTTTTAATTACACATGGTGAAGACTCGGTAAATAAATCATGCTAAGCTGTTAAAATAAAAATGATCTTAAACCATTCAGACAGTGAAAGGCTTGAAGTTACAATCTTTTGACCAAGTTTGGCTAGAGAACATTTGCGATGTGGTGAAGGTGAGTGAACTAACGTTTTAATTGGCGACGTGTCTCTGTTTTGACACTACAATGATAGGCGCCTCGAAGTTCTCAAAAAACGGGCCGTACAAATATATTTTAAGCATACCATTAGTTTCGGAAAGAGCTCCAGAATCGTTTGTGGTGAAAACAGGCTAGATGTTTCTAAAACGATAAATAACTGATCGATATAAACTAACTGCCACGTGAAGTGCGTCAAGTCGATTTTTTGGTAAAATTGAAAGGCCTGTAACTTTTAAACTAAGACAGATGTTAAGTTGCTGTTTTTGTCAAAACCCATAGTCGTAGGTACTCGATTTTGGTCAGTAAAATACTATAATTTTTAAGAGAACCTTTTCCCCATGAAGAAAACTTTTAAGCCGCTTAGTGACAGATTTCAACATTGTTATTCGTTATAAATCTAGTAGGCCATGACAAAAAAAACAAAGACTAAATAAAACATTTTCAATCTGCCACTTTATTTTTTCGTAAAATTTGATGGTATTTCGTAACTTGTAAGAAAAAGAATCTATATTTCAAAATGCCCAGGCTTTCCACTGCAGAAAGAAATAATTGTATTTTATTGCTGGAAGAGGGAAAGTCAAAGATTGAAGTTACAAATGTATTCAATGTAAGCCGAAGTACCATTGTACGCTTATCAAAAAGAATTGAGCTAACTCGTTCACATGAGTATAGACATGGAGGAGGTATTGCTGATGGTAATATCGAGAGAAATTTGGTTCGTAGTGTACGAAATAACCGACTAAAAAGTACTCCATATTTCAAAACACAATTAAGAAATGATGGAGTTATTGTGAGTGAAAATACAATACGTCGAGTTCAACGGCGGAACCGTTTAAGGTTAGTAAAAATACCATAATTTTAAATGCAAAGACATAATAAGCTAAAAGAGCCTTTACATTACATGCAACAAATGGCAGGCAAAACATTGTACGCAATGAAACTAGCGTCTGCTCTAAATTGACGCCATCCAAAGAAAATTGCACCAGCTAATCAAAAAGTAAGAATGCGCAGTTTTTCATTTTTTCATTGCATTGCACGCGCAATCTCGATGTAAATCGGTATTAAGATCTGTTTTCCTACTCCTGCTACATCACTCACTTTATCGTATTACATTCGCTGAAACCATCTTCTTACACCCTTATTTTTGATAGATTCTTAACAATCTTTTTAACACTTGTTTGTTATACAGGGTGTCCACGATTAAGAGGTCAATCGATTAATCACATATTCTTTGAGCAAAATTAATAGGAGTTTCATTATATATTTTTTTGTTTGGGGCATTTTTTCTAATATACAGAGGGTCAAGAAGAGGGTTAAAAAAATCCTAATTTTTTTCACTCTGTGCACATGTTTACAGACAAATTATTTAAATTTGACACATGATATACCGCCATCTATGGTTGAGATATCGTATATATATATATATATATATATATATATATATATATATATATATATATATATATATATATATACGAAATGAGCATAATAATTTTTCGAAAAATCTACAGAGTGTTCGTTTTTTAACGTAACTTTTTTAGTTTATGTAATATTCCATTTTATAAAAAAATATAAAAATTACAATATCTTTTTAATCAATAACAATGGGATAAAACCAACACACAGGGTTATTTTGAATCTAAATGACCTCCTCTCGTTCGCCCTTAAGTTTGATCGTCAATTTCTGGAATACCATATGTAATATACTATTAATTAAGAGTAGCATTTTAGAAATTTTTTTGATAATATTTTGAAAAATGATAGAGCTGCTAGGTTGAGGTGGGCGGAAAATCACGTTAATTCGACGATTGAGGAATGGGCATACTGCATGTTTACAGATGAAACCAGGGTAAATTTGTAAAAAAATGATGGAAAAATAAGTGTATGGCGGGAAAGGGGCGAACGGTATGCTGAACACAACATAGCAGAAGAAGAGGTTTTCGGAGGTTGGAATGTTACCATATGGGGCTTTAACGGAATGACTGACTTATTTTTGACAAAACGAGACAGTCAATGTGGAAGTTTAAGCAAGAATAATTAGAAATTATGTGATCCCATTTGCTATGGAGTATGGAAACGAATTTCTATTACTTCAAGAAATACATGAATGTTGAACATTTTTTTGTTGTTGTGTTTATGTTATTAATTAAATGTATTTTTTATGTCAATATTTTCTAATTGCAAACTTGTACTTATTTCGAGTACTTACTACGCCACTGAAAATTATACTCTAATAGGTAGCTAAAGCTAAATAAATCAGAAATTAGGGTTGATTTTTAAGGGACTATTGCAAATTCGTAGAAAACTGCCTTATTTGATCATTTGCGGTAAGAAATACCGTTGTAATTACCTACCAATTAAAGTTGGCGTATAATTATTTGCCTGAGCGTACGCCAAGGACTTCCAACTAAGGAATTTTTTGTCTTTACCTGTCCACAAAAAATTATTATTTTTGCAATTAGTCTATTTCTTTTTAATTATTTCAAATTTTAAACCCTTTTTTATTAAAATTTGACCCCGTGATACGCCACTGACCTGATTCTATATATTTTTCGATAGTAAATATAGCATGCAAAATTTAATGTAATATTAATCAAAATTGTGACCCCATGCAAAACACCCTACCGCCGTCTATGGTTGAGATATCGAAAAAAAAAAACAAAAAAACGTTTCAAGGTATAGACACAAGATACCAAAAAGTTTGTGGAAAATAAAAAAGAGCCGGTCTCTTGTAAACGAATTAAAGTTGAAAATACCAAACTTCACTTTAACCCAGCCTCGTTCCGAAAAAACAGTTAGTACGCCTCTGGCACGGGCCAGGTAATACACTATTACAAATTTGGCTTGCTTTTTTTCCTAACAGCCTAACTAATGGAGAATCACCAAAATGTATTAACTAACTAACTAACGTAACTAGCAAGAAATAGGGTCGAAAATTGCGTAGAAATAACATTTTTCAGAAATCACCCTGTAGAATTCGCTATAAAGCAAATATCAAAAAACTGAAAAATCACTTTTTTGTTATTAACTTATTGAGTCAGAAAATCAAGAAAAAAAAATTTCAAAAATTTTTGGTAGATTCTCGCTAATGTCAAAGTTGTGCGGAAAAAAAAGACTTTTGTTTATCACCCTGTAGAAAACTTTATGACACCTAATAAAATTCGGGTTCAGCACTGACTTAAGGATAAAAATCTTAAGAATCTCCTTTGAACCGCAATATATCTGTCATAGTTTAAAAGTTACATGCTTTCAATTTTACCAAAAAATCGTCTTGATGCACTTTAAGTGGCAGTTACTTTATTACAAATATACTTGATGAATATCTTGTGCTGTTTGCCCTTGCTGTTGGTAATGATTTCAGTTTTATGCGCGACAACAAACGTCCACATAGTGATTACAATACTACGGGATACAGGAGTATTAAGCAAAATCTCGCTTTTTTCGTAATAGGTTAGCCGAACAAAAGTCCACACCTTAATTCTATAAAGCAACTGTGGAATCGAATAAGAAAACAAGATCATGCGGAAGATAACCCACCGTAAAATTTCGAACACAAATATAACAAATGATCAAAATTCTAAGTATAATAAAAATTAATTTAAGCTCAAGTAGGGAAACGTCCTTCCTGCCTTTTACGCAGGGTAAGTGACTAACTCAGACATTATAATTATCACTATTACCCTTTCATAAAGCTGAGATGTTTGCTTCAGATTTAATTCTAAGGCCATATTTTTCACTAAGGAAATATTTTTAGAATATGTAGATAAAACAAACCTCCTTGTAGGTGATGTGAACAATAATATTTTTGAGACAAAATTATAATTATTTTATTCTACTAAAATACTTAAAAATATATTTTGAGTCTATTATTTTATTAGAAACAACGAGGGGGGTAATACTTTTACTGGTACCAATGGTTTCCTATCGAGTGATACCATTCGTGTCAATTTTTTAGACAATAAAATAGAAAATCAATAATTGGTAATTTCAGTTTATAAAAACATATATTATATTTTATTTAATATAATTATGCTAAATATTTTTTGGTCATCAGAGACATCATTTAAATTACAATACAGGTTTAAATATGAACCTTATAAATAACTATTTTATATGATTTATATTTTATATTTTTATATGACGAGATACAACTGCCAAAATTGAGTGATATATCTTTGGAAACCAATTTATTTTCTTTGAATAACTTGTCTTCTAATTGTTGTTACATTTGTACAAAGTTTTCAAACCTTGAAAATATTGGGTAAAGTTTTACATTATCGAAAGACCTAAATTTTATTCAATCTGAATAAGTCTGGTTTCTACGGTAAACTGCTTATAGGTGAAGTTGAAAATCGTTTATTCTGCCGTAGGTGAACATAGTAGTCAACATTGTAAGTGAAAAATTTCAAAAATATACCTTCTACAGTCGACATGTTTTTAATCCAAGAGACGTGATCATTCTTTAACGTTTTTACCATCGAACAAAAAACCGTCAACGTTAAACGTTATTCTAATAGACTCAATTAGGTAAAAAAATTAGAATAGGATTATACATATTTAGTAATCATAGTATTATAGAAACACATAACAAACTCATTATAACTTGTAATCGTTTGCCATATTTGCGACATAAACTATCATTATGATATATCACTAACTCCTTTCTGAGCAACGAATACTATTTCTATCGACAGTCTGTTCTCATAAATATTAAAAGGCATTTATTAGGAAATTAAGACATTATAGCCAAATAGGAACATATACGGGTGGTAACATACTAATTTAATAAAGTTAATAATGCACTGCAAAACGCTCAGGCCGTTATGTATGAGAATTATTGAAATAGTTGTTGATGCAACTTAAATGCAATATAACTGGGTAAAGGTTGATGTTTGTATTTTCCCTAATTAATCAGATGGAATTTTTGATAGTAACCCATCTCAATATAGGATATCTTTTTATTTTCTATCTTGTTATTTTTATATTTCCTTGAGTTTACCTTGTAAAAGGAATGTAATAATCATAAAAACAAACTCTTATTGGATTTTTATGTCTTTATACAGAGTGTTTCCTAACCTCTCTGCAAAATAAAAAAGACGAATTCTCATTTAATTTTAAGACGAAAATGCAGTAAACATTTTTTTTCGAATGTCGCTTAGTTTTTCAAAATACAGGGTTTTTTTAAAAATCGGATTTTTATTTTAAATTTCCTTTACCCAATGAATTAAACTTGGTAATGTTATTTGTAGCTATAAGGGGCTTATTTAGCCAATATTAGATAATTATAAGTCCAGTGGCATCCCGAGGGGGTTCTTAACCAATATTACTGAGAAAAAATATAGGCCACTTACTTTTTGTGTAATGTTTATATGTTTCTCGGATTAAGCAACTAAAAGCACAACTTTTTTATCCCTTGAGTTGTATCTCGCTTTGTTTTCGAAAAAAAAAACACTTTATTTCATGTCCATGGACTACATGCAAAAATCAGTAATACGGACCTGTTAAATAATCCAAATTCTTATCGCATTTGATTTAAAAATTAACTTTGGGTAAACTACGCCTCCTGCATTCATCTCTTCCCGTTTTAGAGTAAACAATCACTTTAGTTTTATTGCTCATGTCGCACTAATTATTATCTCATAGATAGGTACAGCAATAATTATTACTTTGATAAATTATTAAAATACTTTGAGCCAACGGAAAACAGTTAAAAGTAAGTAAGGGTTTTAGGACGCTACTTCTTGTCTATTTTGTTTCATCCAATTTGTCCAAGTCGGAGGTTGGAATATTTTTCGTATTTGTATCATTTTGTTGCTTCAAATGATATGAGTAGGCTTTGCTTCGATCCATGTGTTTTTTTCGTGACATTTGTCTCCTGTTTGAAATGTTTTACATATCCTTTTGAATTGTTTTACAATTTATACTACATTACATACATCAGTTTGGTTTGTTTGGGTTGTAAGGTAGTTTGAATTATTTTGCTTTTCATAGTGGCTGAGTTTACCAATCAAGAAATGATTCAAATGCATTTTATGTACGGTTTAGCAAACTGAAATGCGCGAGTAGCGAGACGTTTATATGCAGAAAGTTTTCCTAATAGACGAAAACCATGTCTGGAAACAGATGCAGTTTATATGCAGATTAGAGGAAACAGGTAGCTTTGCAAGAAGCAAAATAGGCGACCGACTACTTACAGTTAAAATCTCACAACTTGAGAACAGGTCTCAAATATCGTGGAAGATTCTCCAAGCAGGAGTACGAAGAAAATAGGGAATGAGTTGAATGCGAATTACAAAACAGTATAGAGTATCTTAAAGAACTATTTACTTTATTCTTGTCTCGTACAATGAGTGCAAGCTTTGTTGCCTAGAGACTTTCCCCATTCATTTTGTAATTGTTGCAAGCGATCAAAAAACATTTTTTTCGTGTTTTTTATGATTTTTGTATGGTCCATGGACATGCATTAAAGTGGTTGACTCTAGGAATAAAAAAGTTGTTCCTTTAGTCAATCCGAAAAAAATATAAAAATTACTCAAAAAGTCAAATACAGCATATTTTTTTCTCAATAATATAGGTTAAGGTGCCCCTCAGGACGCCACTAGACTTAATAATTATCTATTTATGGCTAAATAAGCTTCTTGTCACTACAAATAACGTTAACAAATTTCAACAAAATTGGGTAAAGGAAATTTACAATAAAAATAACAAACCGACCTAAAAAAAATTTAAACACGTTGTATTTTGAAAACAAAGCGACATTCGGAGAAACTTTATACTGCATTTTCGTTTTAAAATTAAGTGAGGATTCGCATCATGTATTTTGTCAGAGAGGTTAGGAAGCCCCCTCTATACGTCAAAACATGTTTTCCTGTTTCCATCGTTCCGTCTGTCGGATTATCTATTCTCGACATACCTCAAATACTATATTTATCCAGTTAACTTCAAACATCTCACACATCTTATGAGGTTTTAATAAGCACCCAGATTTCTGCACTAAATACGTGACTAAATACGCTTAAAAGCAAACTATATCTTTACTAAGAGTATAGACTTTAAAATGATAACATTATACAGGGTGGTCGCAAAGCCGCAGTACAATTTTATAAAATGCAAATAATACAAAAATATGCATGCGTTTGATAGTGGTGCAAATATCCAAATTAATTTACAAGGTTTTAAGAAGTTATTTTAGTTGAATATGCAAAATTACAACCATAAATTTCGACATTTTACTATAAAATACTAATAAAAAACTTTAAAGATAAGATCAGGTTAATTTGTATTGATTATTCAAATACCTTGTTTGAAATATGCACCGAAAAAGTAAAAAAAAATAGATACATTTTTAAAATTGAAGGAATAACTATCAGAAAGCTAATTTACTAATTTACAATACCAAAGAACTTGTTAGTTTATATATTACTAATAAGATAAAATGGAAAACGTATAGCCTCGACCTCAGTCAATTACCTTGCTATAAGCGAATTAGGTTAGATACATATTTAGAAAGTTAATAAAACTGTTAAAAAGCCTTTGTAAAAACCTAAGTATTGAGGAACATAATCCTGAACTAATGAAGCTCTTGCAATGAAAGGATGAAAAATGCATCATCAATCAAAACTCCATAAATCCATCCGAAACCCTTTGTCCTAATTTTATTAATAGAGAAACTCATTCCTTTAATACTATTGCTTGCCTATTAAAAAATTGTACAGGGTGATATATACAAAAAGATTAAGAAACTATTATTTTTTTAATTGACATACTGAATTGAAAGTCATTAAATTTTTCTTTCTTTAATTTCATGCAATGTACTGCAATTTTGTTGGACTGAATGCCTTAATGTCACAAATTTTTGTCATAGTGACTTTCATTGGCGATGAAATATAGTTTTGGTTTGTAAATTCCCTAGATGATGATGATGAATGATTTCCGAAATTTTTCAAGTGTACGAATTTTTTGAAAAAATTCCAAAGCCACAGGCGATAGAAACATTTTTAAATATGAAATGAACGAGAGAAAATTCCGGATTTTTAATTTAAGTAAGAAAATTTTATATCAAAATTTAAAAAGAAAATTTGGTATTTGCTTCAGTAACTATATCAAGAAGAATGCATCCGATTGGCGTAAAATAACAGATCTAATTTTTTTATATAAAGCAACGAGGTTAATTTCGTTCTTTTAAATTATTGGGATACCACTTGACCAAGTTTTTTTTTATTAAAATCTATCCTAGTTCTTATCAATAATTCCCCCTCTATCACATTAACATAATCCCAAAATAAAACAACCTACAAAAGCGTCCTTTAAAATAGCAAAAGGGTTACTTTCATTTTCATTGGTCCTGAATAGCAGGACTATAAGCGGAGATTATAATTCAGGCAAACTTTTAAATGTTTATTGAATTCTTGGTTTGTGCAGATTTCTTGTTGATTATCCGCAAAATATAATTGTATCTAGGCAATATCCTGATAACAAATGTACCACCTGACCATTATTTTAAAACATAACTATTATGTATTTCAATTTAAGAGAATTAATACGTTTTCCTCTTAAAACATTTTTCATATTAGTTTTAAGCAACTATTTAATAAAAACACTTTTCGAACGTATAGACGTTAAGTATTAACCTTGATTATACCTGTCAAGCCTAACGTTTTAGGAAAACGTACAATAACTTTTACTAAATAATGTCACTCATCTGGCTGATACGCTTTCTAAACACCACTTTGTATAGTATTTTATTAATTACTATATAGCTCTAAAATGTATATTTTGTATTATCACTTAGTTTACTATGTGGCAGTTTTAGTAACTATTAATAATAATAATAAATTTTATAATTAAACTTTATTTACATTATTACAATTTAAAGTATGCTGGCGAGATCTAGCATTTGCTACTCATCTACCCACCCAGCAAAGAAACTAATTTATATAATACAAAAAGAAGAGTGAAAACTATTTTATATATTTCAGAACTTCAATACTAAGAGAAAGAATATCCTAAAAAGTATAAACAGGATTAGTACAATATTTTAAATATCAACAAATTCAAAAAGGAACAAAACATGTAATCTTTTCAATTTTGCACAAATTAATTTATAATGAGTTAATGTATTTCTTTAAACGTTTTTTAAACACTGGGACTGATGGGGAGTCTTTAATATCAAGAGGCAATGATTTGTAGCTTTTGGTAGCATTATAGGTAAATGATCTCTCAAACAATGTAGTTCGATGTATGGGGATATTATAGGGATCACTGACCCTAGTAGGAATGCCGTGCATGCTTAATTTCTTCTGCAGTTTTTCAAGAAGATACGGCGGATCTTTCTATTTCTCAGTTTTATATACAAGTATGCAAAGATGAAGCAAAAATCTATCCTCCAGTATAAGCCAGTTTGATTGCATATAATAAAGAGAGATACGATCAAATTTGTGTAGTATAACGAAATTGCTTATCTTTAGCAATAAGTACAAGCTAATAGAGAGTAGGACAATACGAAATATGAGAAAAAATTAAAGTTTATGCAAATATGCTTACCTTATTTGCTTTAATATTGTATTTCAGCTTTGCAACGACGATGTACCTACAGTATGCCATTAAAGTCCAGTATTAAAAATTTGTTATACTTTCAGGTGTATTTAAATTACATATTTGGTCGGCGGAAAACGTTTAAGGTCAATTTTCGATACCACCCTGATAATAGTAGAACCAAGGAAACAAAATGTCTATTTTGGATTTCCTAAACATACTAAAATTTCAGTAAAATCGGTGGGTTGCCAAGACCCCACAAGATGTGTGAGATGTCCTTTGACACAATATATAAATGTCTTAAGTGGGAATAAACTGCTGAGATTTGGGTAAGAATTCACCTTAGTATAAAAATATCAATATGAAGCGTGGTGTTTTCGCCGAATTCATGAAATAAAATCGCCATACAAGAAATAATGTTCAGTGTATTTATTCCGCGAATTCCCCACAAACTAAATTAACAAAAATTCAAAAAAAAATATGTTGCCTATCAAAACCACATTCGTTTATTTTCTTCGTTGTTTCAGAAAATATTTTAACTTTGAAGCAATAAAGAAAATAAACTCGTGCAGTTTTTAGATAACACGTTTTTTTCAGAATTTTCAGTAATTTTTATGTACGTATGGTATTATAACTAATAAATTCGCCTCATGTATAAAAATGTCAATATAAAGCGTGATGTTTTCTCAGAATGGTAAAGTGAAAATCGCCCACTAGGTGAAATACAAAATTGAAAATTTACCTGCGATAACGTCATTGTACTTTTTATAATAAATAAATGAAATAGGGTTCATTATTTTTAATCGGCGAATTCTCCACCGAATACCACTCGCACAAAAATTAACCAGACAATTTTTAAAAAATCGTGATGCCTAAAAAGCACATTCGTTTATTTTCGACATCCGGTCCCGGGCTTAAAATAGCAACAATAAAGAAAATGAACTTTCAAACAGTTTTCAGGCAACACATGATATTACACAGGGCAATAAGATAAGAACGAACCGGAGTAGTTGGTTCTGTGATTCCATTTTGTACCTTTGCCCTACATGGGACTCGCTAGTCTGTGGTGGTCTAATGAACTCTAAGAAGAGCGAAATCGCAATCGTCGTTTGATTAAAATGGATTATTGTGTCTGTTGTGAGGTAGAATTGTTCTAACGCTGGTATACGTGGAATAAAAATATATTAACATTATTGCTCCCAACGAAAGCCAGAAGTCAACAATATAATTTATTAAAATGAACATTGAGAAAACCTTAACATGCAGGAACGAATTCCCAAGGAAAGACTGGTAAAGAAGCTAGAAGAATACCTATATATCTAAACCTATGCAAACTTGGCCAACACAGTTAAACAGTTCAGGCCTCCCAAAAGTTCAGGGTAAAAATATATATAGGAAGTTTGTGAACCAAAACTAATTAAAGACCCCTCTGAAAATTAGGAACCAAAAAAAGAACCACTATTACGTTAACAGCCAAATTTCTTTGAGTGGTAGAGTACATAATAGTGGTGGTTTGTAGCCTCATCTCTTTTGCTGAATAGAGCTAATTAAACGCTTCCTCGGTTAGTTGTTACTTCCTGGTAAGAAGGAAGTATTATAATAGTAAAAAAATCACCCTCCGAAATCTATCAGAAGTTTGCGTTTTCAGGTTCCAAAACATGCTTTTCGATTTACCTCAGTCTGTCGGATTACCTGTCGTTCTGTTTGTATGGCGGAAAAAATGGAAACGTTACAAAAATCATTATTAAAAATTACGGCAAAACAAAATAATGGCTTAATGAAATGTTAAAAAAATTCAGTATAAAAAACTACTTATTCAAATGACTTGAAATTTTGCACAAAAATCAAGTATTACGTTAGATTTGCTCCAGTTTAAAGGACAGTCTCTGAAAATTGTAGAATTGATGTTGCAAACGGAAATCTTGAATATATATTTTGTGCAAATACCGTCGGTATAAGGGTAAACCATTTTGAAAACTTTATCTTTTTGCGTTTTTATTAAAAACGTAATAAAACTTTAAAACCTTAGTATTCTAGCGAAACATATTTATCCCTACGGCGCGGGGGCATTTATCTTAACTGCCAACAAAATAAAAATCCATTATACATAGAATATTAAAATAAAAAATATTTTTTAACATAAGTCATAACAAAAATTTGAAATTTCTACGAATGTTCTAGTGTATATAAAGTGTTACAAAACACCGTGCAAAAGCAGTTTATATTTTTAAAACACACATGGAAAAAAAGTTAGGGATAATGAAAAAAGGTCGTTTTTGCAGACAAAATATGTTATTTATAGTTGGAATAATTAAAAATTTGCCTTTATAGCCTAAATTTATATTATTTCAAAAATGATTTCATGATAGTAATACAAAACAAAATTGACTACTGAATAAGATACAGGGTGAAGTCGAGGCATATGTTTTTTAGTCAATTTTTGAAATACCCTGTAGCATAAACTGCCTGCAAGTTTTAAACTGTATATCGGTAACTTTGAAACTTGATTCTTAAAAAATATTTTGTTTTTTAGATGATCAACGTATCTTTGTTTTTAAAAAAAAACAGCAATATTAGTATGGTGATGTTTTACATATTTTGCCCATAAAAACGAGACATCTAAAATGCTTTGAAATTTGAAATATCCCGGCTTGAAATGTCATCACAGATGTCATTAGTATTAATACTGAGAGAAGTGTTTTTATATTGTGCGAAATGGTACGAAGGCACTTAAAGATAAACAATGCTAATAGAGCCATTGGTATGCTAGAAGCTGGCATGACTCAAGCAGAAGTTGCAAATGCAGTTCATGTTTTACAAAGTGTGATCAGTAGATTAAATAAACGATTTCAAGAAACAGGTTCTGTGTCTGAAAGACCTCGGCCTGGCAGACCGCGATCTACCACCAGAATGCAGGACGGTTTCGTTACTTTAACAGCACGAAGAAATGTGACTAGACCAGCTTCGGGAATAGCCCGTGATTTAAGAAGAGCCAGCGGAGTTCAGGTCAGTTATCATAAACAAGAAGACCTTGGCGCTCTGTCCCTCTTACTATGGAACACAGTGGGAATCGCTTAGCCTGGTATCGAGAAAGAATCGGTTGGAATGAAAAATGGAAACCAGAGTGTGCTTGCATAGTGATACAAGGCGATTGAGGATTTGGAGAGATACTAGAGGACGCGTTCGAGCTGGTCTAGTACAAGTGGTTTATCCTTACGGAGCAGGAGGAACAATGGTTTAAGCTGCGATTTTTTACGGTGGTCGTACTCAATTGTGCTTATGCGACGGTACCACGAATGAAATCCAGGAGAACCAGATTGATCATTTAAGATTGTCAGCAAGACCACCAGATCTTAATGCTATAGAAAATGTCTGGGATTTTCTGAAAAGAGCCATTCGTTCACAACATCACCCACCGAACACTCTACAGGAATTACGAAACATTTTACCTATTACATGGGATCAGCTACCGCAAGACGCTATTGACAATTGCATAGGGAGTATGCCTAGACGTATTCAAGCAGTGATAGAAAACAACGGCCTTCACATAGAATATTGGTTTTCTATGTTTTTCTTTTTTCCATTAAGTTGATCCCATTTTTTTAGTATTGTTGAATAAATTTATAAAGTTTCTACCTACCATGAATAAATTTGTAAAAGAGATGTTTTTCTAACTTAACTTCAACATCAATAACTTGTGCTAAATGATGTTTTTACCATTTTGTAAAAAAGTGAGTAACCCTATTTCGAATGGAATTTTTAATATTCACATTTTTATGGATGGGTAAGAGAAATACGGGTAAATCATCACTATATTAATATTGCTGGATTTTCTTTAAAAAGAAAGATACGTTGATTATCTATAAGTTAAAATGTTTCTAAAGAATCAGGCTTCAAAGTTACCGATATACAGTTTAAAAATTGCAGGTAGTTTATGCTACAGGGTGTTTCAAAAATTCACTAAAAAACATATGCCTTTACTTCACCCTGTATCTTATTCAGTAGTCAATTTTATTTTGTATTATTATCATGAAATAATTTTTGAAATAATATATTTTGTTTGCAAAAACGAACTTTTTTCCATGCGTGTAGATTACCCTGTATTTTATTTGATCCTGAAATGGACTTCTTTTTGGTAATTGTAAATTTAATATCTTGGACAACTTAAAATAATCTGTAATGGAACCTAACAGCAATTCCCTCGTGAATTTTTTCTTTTGTGTAAATAAATGAAAAAAGGCGCAATTTGTATATGAGATACTAAATGACTATGTGCAAAACTAAATCGGGTCACACTTCACTATTCCTAATAGTTTGTGTTAGTATTTCTAACACTGATTTGTACAGCCTTTTCCGAGAGCAAGTTGAATAATCACGCTCTAAATTGTTGGCAGAACATACCGATTATCAAAGATAGATCAAAGTTTCGCGAAGGAACTTTTGTCAAAAGCACCTACCATCTGTACAACTACATCCAAAGTGGATAACTTATTGTTTAAGGATATTTCAGTATAAGCCGAACTAAGCAAAGGGGTGGTGTCAGTGTGGAAAGCAGCAACACACATTGTCTTTCTGTCAGTTATCTGCCCCAGCAGCAAATAGCAATAAGGTCTGCTACACATAAACGATACACACCACAGCACCAACTTATCAATTAAATTCAAATTTTTAGTGCAAAGTTCTTTTTGTTATAATAATGAATGTCATAAATTATTAGAAAACGCATTTATTGCACACTAAAGCTCTTGGCATCACTTTAAAGTTGAATTTATGTAGCGACAACATATAAGTTACAAATTTGTAGAAATGCTGTATATACTGAAGACTCTTAATTTTATTTAATGCAGTAGTTTTTAATATATGACGCCTGTTTTAAAATATTGTCCGGCTTAAGCTATACTTTGTTTAAATTATGTATTTTAATTATTAGCAAATTAATCTTAAACTCTAATTTTTTATATCTTGGTGTTAAAAATTAAAAAGTAAGAAATGACAACCTTGTTTCTGACTTAAGGTCTCCATCAGTTTCTAATTGTACTCGTCCCACAACTACTGACTTTACTGCCGAAGACCTTAAGACAGAAACATGTGTCTACAGTTAGCCAAATGTCATTGTACTTTAGCAGCCATCCGAAAAAAATCCTTTTTCTACTATATTATAGTGCTTGCCTTTATTATAAGGTTCCTGCGGCGTTAATATTTTTCTACATTTGATTCAATTACTTTTAGGTTATGAGTTTTACCACAGGTGGCTTTATTCTGGTCCGTGGTAATATAGTATCAAATCAGGCGTAAATCTCGGATGTTCTTCACAAATGTTTTATTCCTATGGGTGACTCTAGTGTGTTTTAGGTTGTTAATTTTGTTAGTTTTATAAAATTTATAACGTTTATTTTATAAGGTGTTGAAAATATTGTTCGTTCACTTGCTCGCAGCAACTCAGTCATAAATAAATCTCATTTATCACATTCTGAATAACCCCTGACGTAATAAGTTTATACTCCCAGATATGAGTGTAGTCTTCGTTCTTCTAATACCTTAATATTCTCGGTTTTTGTTTTAAAAATTTTACATTTTCAGTAACTTACAGAAATAATGGCAAGATCCGGAAACCCGAGTGGCGATTTCTTCCTGTCAATCCAACTATTTGGAAATACTTGGTTCAGAGAGTCAGTGCAGTTCTATTATAATAAGAAGGCCCCATCCTGCTGAAACCATACATTCGCGTTAGGCAACGCATTGGGAAACAAAAAAAAAACGGCTAAACTTGGAACAAGTTCCTGCTGTAGAAATGACGAATATTGCTCTCCAGCTAAGTTATTGTCAAAAAATATGGACCCAATAACGCTATTCTTAATAATTGCAGTCCAAATATTACTTCTTTGAGACCACTGCCTCTTAGTAAGAGTAGATCTTACGCGTCCATTTTCTAAAACATTTTCTTAATCCTACTTATACTTTGACTTATTGGGAGCAAATTTAAGTGTTTTTCTCTTAATAACCTAACCACTTCCTGTTGAGTTCTAGATGTATCTCCTTATTTGACCATTGTTAATATTTCAATACAAATTGTCATTAATATATGAACAGACCACTGAGGCATTCAAACTTCCAAATGTTTATACTACCTATTTTTAACAGCCCATCCTATGACTATAGTGCGCGGTCTTCCCCAGCTGCTCACCTATGCAAGTACTAACCGCACGCGACGACGATTGATATTGATTATCGTCCGGCTTTCGGATCAACGTAACTCTATCAATTTAATGGTGCATTCTTTATTTTTCACATCGCCACACCTTTTTTTGTTTAATACATTGATATACTAAAGACAACTTTTTTTTACAAAATGTATTTTTAATTTTCCTATTCATTAGTGACTTTGTTACTATGTTATACTTTTTACACCATTTGGAATTTCTAAACTTTAAATCATTTTTGATTTCTTAATAGTCTGGAAATATTTTTGTCATACAAATTATGTGTGTACACATGACAAAAAGTTAGTCGAATATATTGAACTTTTATTGAAACGATTAAACGAGGCCCCTACATTACTGCCGCCATGTCATTATTGGCGGATTCGAGGGGGGAGGTAACGGGGTAACTTGCCCCCTCTTGTGACGAAAAGTTTATTAAAAATATCATCTAAGTGGTCCCTAAAAAACCTACATTATTATAACATAAACTATTTAAAAAATAAATTCTAAGAGTTTGTCATTTTTGTGAATTTGTTTCTTGCAATACTAACCTGTATCCATTAAGGAGGTTCTTAATACGCCTATGTATGACATTTCGATCTTGTCAATTTCTGGCAAAAATCAATCGTAAATTTAAAAACATGAATCCAGAAATATCGGCATTTAGCAATCATCTAAGGAGAGTTTTTAGTGGCTAATTGCACTTAATTCAAAACGACAACTTCAAACATTTCAACACAGTTTTTAAGGTCAATCTTCTAATTTATATATGATTATCCGTGTCAATACCCCTTTTGATACAAGTAATGCACATTTATTACTTTAACGAATGTCGATTAAAAACATAATGAAAAGCAAACTCTGTTATTACTACCTATAGATACTGACAGCATTGCGATTTTCTCGCGTTACCTTTTTTAACCCAAACTTATTTAATAATAATTACAGAACGTCAATCTTCGAGACCTCTATTTTCTACCATAAAAATATATGATGTTTCTTCGAAATTCCATTAAACGTCTTCACCTCGGGCTTCATATATAACTGAAAAATATAAAAACCATATACGACCTGGCTAACACCGTATAGGATCTAATTGACACACAAACCCTAAAACCGGTAGGCAATTATTGATCTTTTGTTAGAACATTATACTAATAATTTTTTAATAGCTTCGCAAATCCAATGAATAATAGACCAAATCAATTTATTACGAAGTAATCATATTTAGTTTAATAACATAGGAAAAAACGTAATATCTAATTTGATCAATAGAACAAAAACTTAACCACTTAATCCACTAGAAAATAGTACATTATAAATAATATTGGACAAAACATAAAGAACGGGATTTCGGAAGCAGTAAATTGTTTTTGTAAACGTACAAAAACATACAATTTTAACACTATTTAAGTTATCAAATTTAGTTCTGGTATCAGCGGAAAAATGTAATATATTATGTTAAGAAAAAGTGATATTAAATTTTGTAAGCTTTTTTCATTTAAAAGAAACTTTCCAAACCTACGTATTCTTCCGCGTTATTGTGGCACAAATGATCATTAACAAATCCATGTAATTATTTATAGCGTACTAACATACCCAGGAGCAATAGAAAATTATATAGAAAAATGTAATGCTTATTTATAACCATTATACATTTTTTCTACACAATTTTGTTTTGATATGGGGGACAAGTATTTGTAGCCCAATGCGACTGCATACTAAAAGTGCACATGAATATAAATTCTGCATTTAAAATTGCAGTTTTGTTATTTTTGCAGATTTGACAGAAAATCTATGGCCAGCTGAGGGTAAAAGTGCATATTACACATGCTTAGTAAGCATCCAAGAATTCGAAATGGAGGCTCTAATATGATGATTTTTAACATTTGTGGAATTTCAACTGATAATCGGCATCTGGAGATATTTGGACGTGGAAATATGAATGAATAGTTATCATTTAATTATTTAAAATTGCGGCGACCGGTGCGTCATCATGGAGTTGTGCAGATTGTATCTGGGGATATATAAGAATGCAAATTATTATTTTTCAGTATTTCCAGAAAAAAAAAATTAAAAAATATAAACTATGCTTTCAGTGCACTAAAAAGTAAGAAATAAAATTTTAATCAAACATCTTAAAAAATATTGTTTTGCTACGGCTAGTATTATAAAAGGTTGCGCCGAGTTGTATGGACATGGTTACAGATGTAAACTTATCTAGATCGAATATGACAATATTTGTTTAAACCACATAATATTTTTTCCGGTTTAGCCACCAGCTCCTATTTTTTTATATTTTTTTATATATTTTTTTATTTATGTGCAGACCAGAAAAAGTTTATTGATGCAGGATTTAAAGACATGCAGATCAGGAGAAGAGGGAAGAGACTTTGCTGCTAACACATTCCATAATCAGGACACACTGGGAATGAAGGAGCGAACAATGTGAGAAGCCCATGGTTTTTGGAGTTGAACTGATGATAATTCATCAAAACAGACTCCTTAGTTGTATCTGTAAAACAGAGACAGGTCGCCCACAGTTCGACAATGTTCTAGTGATGCAAGATCCTGGTAATGTTTGGATAATCAATCAGGCGAATAGCTCTTCTTTGGGCAAAGTCAAGGATGCTAAGGATTGAAGGAGGTGCTGCTCAACATATATGCGAGCAATACTCAAGGCTGGAACTGATTTTCTCAGCGTAAAGGATATACAAGTTGGCAGAAGAAAAGTACTTGGGAGCTCGGAACAGGAAACCCAATTTTTTCACGGCTGTTGTGGCAATTGATGTGATGTGGTCATGCCAGTGAAGATCTTTCTGAAAAGTGATATTAGGCTAAAGGACTTCAAGCATTTGATTAATCATTTGAATGATATGCATATTGGGAGATGATTTGTAAGATAGTAAGCATAATTGTGTCTTTGTGGCGTTAAACTGGACAAGATTCTTTGCTCCCCATTCTACGATTTTAATGAGAACCTCGGTTAAAGATTACTCAACGCGCACCATTAAATTCAGTCTTGGAAACATATTTGGGAAATTGTATGTTGGAGCGGTGTGTACTATCGCCAGCATAGCTGTGAACAGGATTGCTGGTAGAAGAAAGCAGATCATTAATATGAAAGAGGAATAAGGTAGGTGCCAATATTGAACCCTATGGAACGCCTGCGTTTATTTGGCGAGGGTCAGATGAATCGCCATCAACCACTACAGAAATACTTCTGGCAATACAGGTACAACATTTTGAAGGAAGTCCATAGGCAGGAATTTTGTTAAGAAAGGCATCATGCCAGACTTGATCAAATGCTTTGAATATGTGCAAGGCAATAATTTAGGCTTCTCCGTGTAAATCGATGAATCTATTTCAGTTGGGAATTACAAAGGTAAGAAGATATGATGTTGACTTTAGTGAAAGCCGTATTTCCTGGCATTAATAAGGGTATACTTTTCAAGGTAAATTAAAAGACCCGTATTGATATATTTATGCATTGCTTTACTCAAAATTGGGAATAGGAATATGGGTCTGTAGTTAGAGGGAAGATTTTTAGATCCCTTTTTGGGGACAGGCTGTACCGTGTACACGGATAGAAAAATGCCCTTCTCATGAATAATCTGGTAAAGATTGGGACCAGTTTAAAAGTGCACTTTTTTAGGACTATGACAGGAATACCATCAAGGCCAGAGGACTTTTTGATATTAAATGTTTGGACAATATCTTGTACCTTTTTAACACTGAAGAAAATTTCGTGCATATCGTACGGCTTTGGTTTGCTATTATCGCAGGATTTTGAAAACCAAGTTTATTGTCGGGTGGTTTTGAAGTGCTAATAGAATGTGGTATTAAAGGTTTCTATACCTAATTAGATTGCATCCGAGATTTGTGAACACATTTCGGAGGGATCGCTGGAAGAGAAAAAAACATCATTCCAAGGAAAGGAATAGTAGAAATCCCGCAAAACCCCCAATCAGAAGAATTATAGTGCCAAAAGGAACGAGGTGGCATGGGTTCTAAAACTTCTTGTTGTTAAGACAGGAAACAGTACTTAGACTGTGGTCAGAGGAATCCAAAGAGAGGAAATGGAAAACTGATAAGACTCTGGGTGAGTGGTGGGAAAGAACTCCAATGGGTTTTGGTTATGCGACGATGTGTGGGCAGGTTCTCTGATGAGGTTGGTAGAAGATTGGCTGATTGCAACGGCGTCTGCTGCTCTACTTTAGTGATCGGTTTTAGTAGAACCCAACTATCTTTATTATGAGCCTTTAAAGTTTCTAAGGAGTTCAGAGGAAGGAAAGTCAGAGATTAGAGCTCGTTGAAGGAATTGACTAAGAGTGAGCTAAAACTACTTATAAGATTGACTTCAAATTTTAGTTAAAAATTAAAGGCCATGTCTGGCGATACAAAATCGCGCCCTAGTGAAATGCTAAAAAAATTATTATTAAAAAACTACTTATTCAATTTATGTCAAATTGTGCACAACAATCAAGTTTTATGTTGGAATCAATTCGTAAAATTTTGATATGAATCCAAGATGGTGGAACAAAATGACGGCTTAATAAAATATTTAAAAATTCAGCCTGGAAAAACTACTTAATAGAATAATTTCAAATTGTGTGCCATAACTAATTGTAGTATAGGAATCACATAGTAAAATTGTGTTACCAATTCAAGATGGCGGAAGAAAATGGCGGCCAAATAAAATGTTTGTAATCGTGAAAAAAATCACCCTTTCAGGTTTTACATATCTTCAAGATTTAGCGTCCTTAGATGCCAAAAAATATGTTTTATCAATTCCGTCGGTCTGTCTGTCGTCGGTCTATATGTCAAATCGCGGCATAGCCTAAAAACTACTTAGATTTAGGTCGTCAAAAATTAATGGGGACGATCTGGTTATATTTTGGTAAAAATCCAAGTGAAAAGTTAAAAAGAATATTACTAAAAAAACTAATTATCCAACTTAGGTCAAATTTTACACAAAAATCAAGTGTTACATAGGAATGAACTGGTAACATTTTGGCATGAATCGAAGACAGCAAAACAAAATGACCACGTAATAAAATATTTAAAAAATTAGCATGAGAAAACTACTTATTAAATTAATTTCAAATTTTATGCAAGCATTAAGCTTGATATAGAGATAAACTTGTAAAGTTGTAATAGAAATTTATGATGGCGAAACAAAATGGCGGCCCAATCAACGAAAAAAAGTCTAATTCAATTGATTTTCATTTTGTAGAAAAATTAAATGTGATAATGGGATAAACTGATAATTCAACATAACGTAATAAAATGGCATAGTGTATCAATGTAAAAACTACTTATTGAATTTATTTTAAAGTATGCCCAAAAATGAAGTGTGGCATAGGGAAAGAAACTGGTAAAATAATGGTAGGAATTCCACATGATGGAACAAAATGGCACGCAGTAAAAATGTTTAAAAATACAGTATATATGTGTTACTAAATGACTATTATGTACTAAACTAAATTCGGTCACACTTCAATATTCCTAATAAAAGGAAAAAATCATAACGAGGGAAGTTCCGGGTAAAGGAATTTGGTCCCACTTGAAGTGAGGTAAGTACTAACTTTTCTAAAAATTACCCTCATTAGAAAAGAAGAACTTTTCTAATGAGGGTAATTTTACCGTTTGCTGAACTGTGGCCCGTCAAGTTTTATGGTGCGTTATCGTGAAAGTAAACTGCGGGCAAACTGTAATGTTTATCATAT
The DNA here is from genome assembly GCA_030620095.1 of Kuschelorhynchus macadamiae. NCBI lineage: Eukaryota > Metazoa > Arthropoda > Insecta > Coleoptera > Curculionidae > Kuschelorhynchus > Kuschelorhynchus macadamiae. The sequence continues at coordinate 747,045 of JAUTXW010004768.1, forward strand.
TTAAAACAATATATGGCAAGGATTAGTATACCTATTTATTTCAATCATTGTGGTGTGGTTATAACGATGATACCTTCACGTTGTCACCCACCCAACCTGGCACTTACTTAGACCTGATTCACCTAGTACCCTCACTCATCCGTACTCCATCTGTTTCTATTTTGTTAAAACGGTTATCAAGCAAACTGAAACCAAAATGTTTGAAATGTGAGATTCAGATGAAACGGGCAAATCGAAAATACACGGTATCTTCATAGCACATCAAACGTAATATATATTCAAGAAAAAGTGAATAAAGAAAAATCACTTTTGAACTAATTTTCAACCACAACTTTTTATTTGTTTATTTCTTACGGTTTTTTATCTACCAGCATATTATTTGAAACAACTAAACGATTTTAGTCTGAGTCAGGGATACAAAAATGCGTTTGATTTTTCGTTAAGAAAAAGGCGTGTTTTAAGAACTATTTTTGTCATGTGTTAGATTTTTGATAATGGAATAATTTAGACGGCCTAATCACTATTTATGTATTTTACCTATCAACAACATTTAAAACACGCATAATAGTATATTACAGATGAAGGGTTGAAGCGAGGTGGTAACTTCTTAAAAAATTGTTTTTAACACTAGTCTAGAAAGACTGAGTAATTGATTGGATTAATTATACATAATAAATAGTATATTGTGCAACAAGTGCTGAAACACGCATATTTCACGAGTATGGAAGTTTGATATTACGAGTCTAAAGCGAGTATAGTAAACACACGAGTATGAAATGTGCTTTTCGCACATGTTACACAGTATACATTTCATACGACCGCATAGCAAACTTTTTGAAAATTAAACTAAAAAATATTAGTCAACTGATAACATCGCATATATAGAAAAAAGTGCAAGAAAAACAAGATAATTTCTCATAGTCTTTGTGGCGCCACACTGTAGCCAATAGATGAATTTACATTAACGAACTCATTATAATTAGTTGAGTCGTTGACCAGTGGGGCGTGAAAAATATTGCACAGCGTGACGTAACATCGTGAGAAAGGTGGAATTTTCAATGCAAGGATCCTATAGAGATTAATACATTTTCATAGGATTTGTAAAAAATAAGTTAAATGTAAGCTTTGCTTTCTCAACTTTCTTTTGGCCATCTTTTAAATACTGACATGTTAAAAAGTATACTGACAAAAGTGTTGAAAAAATTTTTTAACACGCATACTTACTACTTTCTTGCCAAATTAGGAGAGCTCTTTTTTGGAAGTTTTACATGTGGTCGTAAGACAATATAACTTAAATTCCACATAAAACCCATACCCATCTCTGCAAATAACTACAGGATGACACCCAGTGGAATCGCCAATTAGATTTCAATATAAGCATACAATGATGTAATTCTTTATTGGAACTATTGGCGTATTGGTTTTACAGTTAGCGTTGTGAAACTTTTTTCGAAAATTGCCACGATTTATGCTAATGCGGGTCGTGCTGGTCACTTATTGAATAGGCCATGGCAAGATGGCAGCCGGTTGCTCTAAAAATTACGCGCGACACAACCGCATTGTCTCTCGATCGCCGATGTAAACACAAGCTAATCGTCGTGAATTGTCAATTAGAGATTCGAATAATTTCATGATTATTGCATGGTTATGTTATACCAACTTTTGCTATTTAACCTTAGAGCAAGTCGTAGTTTAGCTGAGCTTTTATTTTTTTATAATTTTTAAAACATAATTTGGTTTGGACCTTCCTCATTTACTGGCTTATAAGCTGCGTTCCCTTTTCTACTGTCGATTTATCCTCTAGTCAATAATAATCTACTATTCATTCTACTGAACGAAAATTGACACTGGGGACTTAAATATAATTAATGTAAAAATATTTTACAAACTCAGCAGAAGCGGGAGCAGTATTGAGTAAGTACAGACCAAGTGGCGTTCCTAAGACTTTATTCTAAAGGTACATTGGCTAATTCTTTTATACAATAGCCTACGGGTGCCTTCAGACCGGCTACATTTTAGGCCAATATATTAGGAAATATAGGAGGTAATTTGTTTACTATTGCTTCCGTTGTTGTGTGTGAAATTGATTAATGGGCTCGTTCAGTAAAATTCCCAAAAATCATATGTTCTCACAGTTTCATAAAGTATCACATACCAATAAACTATATAAAAAAATCACCACATGCAAATAAATACTAAAAAAGTTATGCTTCTTCAAAGTTAACAATATATTCAGCGGCGGAAATATAATATGTGACGTCATTGCATCCGACAGGTCGACACTGGCTATGCAGGCGCAGGTATTTATATGTGTGCGTATAAGTTAACTTGGTGTAGTGAATTATCACAGTTTCTGTGTTTGGTAGAGCATTTTTAGATATTGTCTGAATTAACTGGTTATCAACAATGTGTGATTCACACTATATTCGGGCCGATTTGCAACCCGTAATATGTTGCACTCGACAGATTTTAATTTGATTTTTGACTTGAAATTTATCCACCTTCAGAATTCCGGTACCTTCAGGAGCCTCCAGTTCTTCTGGTATATTCAAGCTTAATTCGCTATTTGATGACGATGTTGGAGTTTTTTTTTGTGCTGGTAGAAGGTTCTTCCAAATATCGGTGTCGCTGTCAGTGTAGAAAAACACTTCAAGAACTTCTACTGTGTGCAACTTTCCTCTGTTTCTGACAATCAAAAATGTGTGGAATCACTCCCGGATTCAATTTAATGTTCACATTTTTCACCACCCTATAGAACATGTAAGTATTCACATCTTCTTCAAACTAAAATCAAATATAACTACGTAAGTAATAAAACAATCCAATATAAATATATTTATAAAAAAATAACCCTTAAAAATTCTTAAAACATGTAAAAAAATTTAATAAAACATACGTGTTCAAGCGTTTTTCGGAAAAACTAATCGTTTTTTAAATAAAAAATATTGTAATATTTGTGGTTTCACCCCCTTGGAATTAAAGTTTTTAAAAATCCTTTCCAATCGAACCTCTACACCCTAAAATCAACAGTAGTATAGAAGGCGGGGTACTGTGACCGAGGATGGCCTGTCTGTCCAAAGATTGGGTGTGTCCAACTTCTTCGGCGACGAAGTGACACAATCCTGAAAAATGCCTGAAAAAGGCCGAAGAAGTGGTCGACAATGACCAGAGGCTGTTGACCAGAAGGGCCTTATTAGTGTAGGTGTTCAAAAAGTACGTGTTAAAAAAGTGACACAATCCTGAAAAATGCCTGAAAAATGGCCGAAGAAGAAGTGGTCGACAATGACCAGAGGCTGTTGACCAGAAGGGCCTTATTAGTGTAGGTGTTCAAAAAGGCGTTGAGACCCGTCGGGTAGTTTTATTTTATGGGGGGATGGTGGTGTTTTTATATAAGGATGTAAATAGGTAGAAGCAAAAAAGACTTATATGTGAAGTGTCTTTTTGGCACTCACACACACACACATGCACCGCTATAATTATTACTAATTTGTTTCTTAGAAGAAAAAAAAAAGCCCACGCGCCCGCCTGGATTCGAACGTCGACACCGAGATTTGTTTTTTGTAAAATTTTGAACTTCTAGACTACTACTACTACCGCCATGCAGTACGTCGTAATAAGTAAACAATTTAGATGATCTTGTTTATCTTTTAAACGAGCAATAATAGTAATAATACGCAGTTATACAGTACAACACATGTGGTAAAAAAAAAAAAAAAATAGAATGTTTGTAGGGCTTCACGCCGCACTTCTGGTATAATTTCATGAGCCGAGCCTCGCCTCCGAGAATTGTTTTTCTGTTAATTAAAATTAATATGTTCGACGTAAGACTAGAGGTCAGGTTCGCAGATAAGAAAAGGTCGAGTACCGAGAATTGTTTTTCTGTTAATGTTGGACGTAAGACTAGAGGTCAGGTTCGCAGATAAGAAAAGGTCGAGGATGTAGATAAGGAGATGTTTGTGTAGTATTGAGATGAGCAATATTTGAATAAATACGTAAAATATTAGTTTTTGGAAAAATACCGAGAATAGCTTGTTTTCATTTTCGACGACGACGACGACGTAAGACTAGAGTTCAGGTTCGCAGATAAGAAAAGGTCGAGGATGTAGATAAGGAGATGTTTGTGTAGTATTGAGATGATCAATAATAATGTTGTTATAATAAATAATATTTGTTTCGAATAATAGCTTATACCAGATGATAAAAAACGTATAGCACTTAAAGTAATTAATATATATGTAAAATAGCCTCGTATAACCGAAAATAAATGAAACAAATAATTATATCTTTAATATATTTTTTATTATTTAAATCAATTAAACCTTTCAATATAAATTCTAGTCCTATGATTTTCATCAAGTACATTTTTTAAAATTAATTCTAAATTAGCTATTCGTCGTTGAAAATGCATTTTGTTGATAATTTCTTCATCTTTTCGAGCTCTTCTGTATGCATAACTCCAAACAATCATTAGGTGTATATGATTTTTTGATTCATTAAAGCTTACCGACTTTATTGGTTTCATAACGTCTCTCTCTCCCCAAGTCAGATAACATAGAAATTTTGTAGATAGATTTATATATTGTTATTGGTATACTATAAGACAGGTCTCAAAGGTTGAGTTTGTGTTAAATAAATAATCCAACATTGTTAGTCTGTTTTCTATGTATACATTTTTGTTTTGAACACTAATGAGCTTTGCATTGTTGTGAGATTTACAACTTACTGTAAAATGTATTTTAAGATGGAATGATGAAAATTGTTGTTGTTCTATAATGGTAAACAATTGTCCTGTATGTCGCACTAGATATTACTATTTGATACAAATCTTCAAAGATGTAATTAGACATCATTTTGTTGTAATTTTAAAAAGAGGATAATATTTTTTTTTATAATTTGTGTCACACATTTTTTCCTTTTCCTATATTGAAACGACAACAACAATGATCTAACAAGTTTTTTAATACATACTAATTTTCACATTACATAACAAAACAATTGTTATGGGTTGACACAAAAAGTGCCACGCCCTAAAATGGCACCACTTTTGCAAATCGAAGCTTAAATTTTCTTATGGGAATTTACATGTAAAAATGACGGTTTTGATTGTCGGACCGGCATAGCCTAATCTACTACTTTTTAATTATACTAATAATATTAATATACTTTGCATCAAGTAAGAGAAAACTCAATTGAATACAGAAACAAGCGTTAACAAAATGTTATGCTAATATATGAGTGCTTCTAGTGGCAGTTGACATAATCGACACTTTTTTTTTTTTCATATGATTAGCTATTTCATTTACAAATACAGTGTCAGATGTTAGAATAAAAAGAAGTATTTTGCATATAGCACTGAAAATATATAACCGCTTATAGTAACATTTGACATTTTTAAATTAATATTCTTGACGTATTCTACTTATTATCTTTACAATTTATGTTTAAAATTAATATTTTTGACATTATCTATCCATTACGTTTATAACCTATATTTAAAATTAATATTGTTAAACTAATCTACCCATCACATTTACAAACTATGTTTAATATTAATATTTAACAACATAATCGTCTATATCTTTTTTTTCATTTTTATTGCAGTAAAAGCAAGCATGTTCAGGAATTAGTAGAAAAAGATGTATCCTACAAATAGCACAATGTAAATCAGAAGCACTAACAACATAAGCTCTTTTGTAGTGGCAGCTCACATGATCGGATTCCCCTCTCCGTAAATATCTCATGTGAATTGCACTACACGGAAGGCAAATAGCAAATGTTCCTAGTGTTCGACTTTCAATTTTAGTGTAGCTTTGTATAACACATACATCTTTTTCTTCGAAATTATTAAATAATTCACTAGCTCTAAACTTGCTTACTTTTACGCCAGCCTCGGTTCCTAAATTTAGCAGTTGTCCATCCATGTCCACTCCTTCGTCAATTTCCTGATCATCTTCCTCCAGCTCTTCTTCTTCCTCCTCTTCAATATAATTAATATCAATGCTAAACAAGAATGATCTTCTAACAAGCCTAGATGATTTGTCCAAAAATGAATGTTTATAACTGATGGAATCACCTTCCAAGTTATTAAAAATCTCTTCTCTTTCTTCAATTTGAGCGGCGATCTCCACATTATTTTCTTCAATTTGGACAGCGTTTCCAATCATATTTTCTGCCATCGTTAGGAACTTTAGATTTAGATTTAGATAGATTTATTTGATAAAAAATTTGGTTATACGTTATAAATAATAGCGACAACTGATAGCTGGCTACTTGACTAGTCTGAGATTTTCATTAATTCGATGATCTATTTAACTAAAATTTTCATTACAAAAAATGCTGCATATGTTTGATAAATGTTTTTTTTAATGATAAGCACATGTTTGTTAACTTGAACTTGAACTTGTTTTGCTGATTTTGCTTATCTGGTTGTTGTTGTTGTTATTCAAAATATATGATGTGTTGGAACTAGCGTGAAATCTTTAATTACAAAATATTAATAGATTTTTTTTGTATATTCATATATAAGCAATTAAACTGAACATGCAAAATCACCAGTCTTCGTTTGTTCTTCTTTATTACTACTACTACTACTACAAGACGTAGCAACAGCAGTAACAACTATAAGAAATGGCATCCACTCCAACCACCATAGTAGTGTATACCGAGGACAAAATTAATTTTCCTCTAAAATATGCGTCCGTTGTTATAAAACAACTTTTCCAGTAAGTTATTTTTTTTTTTTTTGGTTTTTGTTAATAGATATACAGTGTTAGATTATAAGTTACATATTGAATCATAATGTGCTCGCGTGTAGCAAGTGCTTTGTCTGGCTACGTGCGAACTGTATGGTTTGATCGGCTTGACGGAGTGACCAGTTCACTGCCCGATTGTTATCCGCTAGGGAAAAGTGTGTGTGTGTGTGTGTGAATAGATATAAGTTACATATTGAATCATAATGTGCTCGCGTGTAGCAAGTGCTTTGTCTGGCTACGTGCGAACTGTATGGTTTGATCGGCTTGACGGAGTGACCAGTTCACTGCCCGATTGTTATCCGCTAGGGAAAAGTGTGTGTGTGTGTGTGTGTGTGTGTGTGTTTTGAAGTGGGTTGATGTAATTCTACTGTTGTGTATAAATTTGTAGGTATGGTGTAAAAGAAATACTGGAAAAAGGTGATAAAATTTTTATATCACTAACATACAGTCCTAAGGCTATAACCTTAAAAAGGAAGTTTGGAAATTTACCGGTTCGTTATATGAGAACAAAAATTGAAAACAATGAAGATTTCAAGATTTTAGAAAAGGTTGTTAAAAGGTATAAATTTAATTTGTTGGATGATAATACAGAACAACAAAAACAACAACAAACACATAAAATACTGGAATCGGGTGGAAAAAGAATGCTATTTGAAGACATCTTTAGTGATTTAGAGGAGGAGGAGGAGGAGGAGAAGCAGCAGAAGAATTTGACCCAAGCGGGACCAAGCCAAGCGGGATCAAGCTATGTAATATAAATAAAAATAAATATTTTATTATTATTATTAATATCAATTTATTTTACTAATTTTAGAAAGATTTAACATTGGTAGAGTGTTACGATTATTTCAGCTCTAAAAAGTTCTGGACTTCTAAACCTTTAATTGAAACTATTCGATATTCACACAATCTGGGAGATGAATTAAAAATTATAACGTTATTTCTAAAATCTGTACCGTTAAGATCTTTCGTAGCAGAAGGCTTTCCTAGTTTTTTGGTAGGACGGACTGACAGATTTTCCGACATAGACATTTATATCGAACTCAATCCTTTGAAAGAAGAGGTATGTTTATTAGCGTTAAATATTTTTATTGAGAAACTCATAGAAAATGATTATAGAGATATAATATATACTTATACAAGAAGAGAAGTAAATTACAAACCTTTCAAATTTTTTGATATTCGAAATATTACTTTAAAAACAAAAAAGAAAAATATGCTTATACAGTGTATATTTTTAAAAGCTAACTATATATATTTAACTTACGAAGAATTAATTGTAAAGACAATAATGGAATTTGATTTCGATATATGTAAAACAGCATTACTTTTAATCAACAATACATTACATGTCATAAAAATGAATCAAATGAAAAGTATTGAAGATTGTGTAGCAAGAGTATCGCGTCGTCGTGTTGAATATATATCAAGGCGTACTGAACATGAATTAAATGCAGATTCTTTATCTATGCTATGTCTTAGAAAAATAACAAGTGTTAAAAATAATGTACATGTATGTAATAATAAATAGTTACAATCACATATTTCGTAATTCTTCCTTATTTTTACGGTAACGAAATTCCAGAAAGTCAAAGAAGGTTTCCTTATAATTTTCTGTTGAATGCATAGCTTTAGCAACACATAAGTAGGCGTGTTCTTCGGCAATACAAATAGAAAACATTCCATTATCTGCTTCTTCCCGTGCCGCGTGTTTATAAATATTCCGTCGATTTTTCATCTTTTCCTCACTTGGTAATTTGTATGTGAAATTTTTAAACACAATTTCTAATAAAGTTCTTGTTTCTTCAATGGAAGACGTCACAGGTATGAATTTTATGCCACTATTCACCCATCCTCGATTTATATATAAACATAAAATAAACTTATTTACACCAGGTGGAATTAACGCTCTTGCTTTTTCAATACACAGTGTAGTCGGTCCATACGTCAGCAACCATTTTTCATCGTTGTTAGTTTTTCTTTTAGAATTTTGTTTAAAACTAGAGTTGGCTGAAATAGACTCCATAAATAGAACTTGTAATACCACTCAGTCCACGAACGAAATGTGAACTAATTTTTTTTTTTTTTTTTACTTTGAATGAGCTGCTGGTATTTATATTAAATTTAATCACTCCCACTTTCAGCATTTTAACTATTTGAGAAAAAAAAAAAAAAAACAAAATGGTTTATTTAATATACAGTTTTATTTACAAAATTGTTTACAAGGTTTTACTGTGTAGCAAATTCCAGTAGTAGTATATAAAAAATACATTTTCTAACGCACAATTTAAGTCGTTATTTACATGTTTATTATAGTGATTAGATTTTAACATTTTCTTTAAATTTTCCAAAGAAGGATAGTTGTTTTCCTCTAAATCAATTACATGGTAATTCTCTTCCAACAGCTTGATTAACCACTCTTTCTTTTGACCTCCCTTTACGGCGATTATGACATTTGCTCCATCAACAGTGTCAACACCATAAGATGTATTGATAAAATTCTTGATAAAATCTGTCAAGTTTTCATAGTTTATAATAATACTTCCAACACCACCACCACCACCACCACAACGATCACTAAACCATTCCAAACCATGTATATTTCGAGTTAACCAATTCATGTGGTTTTCAATCTTGTACTTAAATAGATTTAGATCAAATTGAAATTTAACCATTGCGTGCTTGTAGTTACCACTTGAAGTATCCAGAATTGCAATTTCTTTACAAAAAAAACTAGTGTTTCCATATTGAAATCCTTGAACGTCCAAAACGTACATTTTTTTTTTGTTTTTTCTACTAAAGAACTTTTACTGTGCTAGTTAGAGGATTATATTTAACTAGTCTATCGTGTAGAATAAGACAATAGGCTGTAGTCTTGACAGACACTGCTTTACTTGTTTCAAACTCTATGCGAACATCTACGGCCCCTCCTTTCAGCACGTCTTCACCTTGTCGAGAACAATCGACGACTACCAGTGGAGCTTTACCTTTAAAACTTGCAGGTTCATAACATGGATCGCTGTGACGTTTGTAATAATACAATCTTTGGAACTGTGCATACATATCGTAAAGAATGGCAAATTTGTTGGTGTCATAGTCCACGTTTAAGTTATCGTATGGAAATACTTCTGAATTTAGGTAAACCTTTAGGTTTGTTAAACCACAGTGGTTAAAATGACTGCTGTTTTTAGCAATTTTTCCTTTCACATCGGTTTGAAACCCTATTATTATGAAACGAGGTTTCTCCAGCTGATTTGATAATTTGACTGCCCAACTGTGATTTTTACTCTGTTGCAGCTGAGGGTATTCATGTAATTCCCAGCTTCTAAAAGCAATATTCAAATCTCTGTTACTTTCAAATTGTCTTAACAGACGTAACTTCTGGCTATCACTCACGGTGACGTGTGGTATTTTCCACAACACCTTACTAAGTGCAATTTTATAAGTTTCCTTTCTATCGGCCAACTGACATATTGCATTCAAATCATTGTTGCTTCTAATAAGCACTAATTCTTGTCGAATATTCATGATAATTTTATTAAAGTCTTCTGCATAGCCCATTATAAGTTTTAAGGGAATGCATACACTAAAGTTTCCTTTGTCATCTAATAGACTTGGATGGTTTTCAGTGTTCCATCCTGCATTTTGTAAATTAGAACTTTCACTTCGCGTAAGCGATACATAACCTTTAATAGTTGAGGTTATTCCAGGATTCCTTACTCGATCTATGCATACTCCTCCCAATTCGTAACGGATCTCTTCGAAAAGGTACATAAGACCATTGTTGGTAAACTTTATGTTGTCACTAAATGTACCATCCTCTTTTGTCAGTTTGCCTTCAATGTATAGAAAGCTTTGACTAGGTAAGGTATAGAGATCTTGGGTTTGAATAGGTATCCTAATTTCATCGTTGTTGTTCAAAGTCGTAGCAGAGTACGGTTGATGTGTATGATATTGGTAACTAACTATTGAATCATCACTTATTACGTTGTCTCCTACTTTTAGAATATTGGAACTCATTTCTTTGACTATAGGCACAATTCCAGTTGAATATTAAAAAAAAGTGTCGAAGATTTGCACCAAGAAGTAACTTAAAACTACACCAATATCTCCTTATTTTTCCTATTATTATTATTATTTAGTTTAAATCCTAAGGAAATTAAAAAAGCTCTATTTTCAGATGTTAACTGATGTTCACGTAGTCTTGGACTATTGATTATTCCAGTGGACGACTTGTTTTTATGGTACTTAATGGGTAACCCTAATGCATTATCTTCATAAAGAAAAACCATGCTCTTATACCTGCTTTAGATGTAGTCTTACTGTTATCAGTTCTTTTCGGAAATTGACCAATTTTTCGTCCTGATCGGTTATTTTAAGCAATATTTCATCCACATAGCGCGTGTTTATTGGTAAATATATAACGTTTGAGGGTTTTTCAACAATCTTAAAACCGGGCGCCACCTCGGGATAAAACATGTGAACTATGTGAACCAGATTACCGTTATTGTAGGCATTTGTAACTAAATTACAGTCTACAGCAATGGAGTTGACCTTAAATATATCTACTGGGTTTTCGGATATATGCAATTTGTCTGCTTCCAATACTTTATTTTTGAACCCCAACAAACTTCCAATTGAGTTGTCTTTTGAAAAGTCTATTGACCTATTGCATTTTATTTCACACTGTAGTGTATTATGGTTTGCTTGCAATCGCAGTACAATTGGATCACCTTCTTTTTCCAAATTTAACGCCCTAACCAAATAGTTCTGGATATCCTGTATTTCATAAGAGCCTTCAGGTAGTTCTATTTTTTTATTTTTACCATAGTGAAATACATTGTTTGATTTATCCACATTTGGAATTGAATTGTAACTTTCGAAATTTATTAAACCTAAAACGTACTCGTCACTTTCACTCAATATAATTGGTGGGTAAATCTTTGCAGAAATTGTTGATTCTTTCCCCGATAAGGTAAATGTATATGACATTATAACTAAAAGAGAGAGAAACGATCACTACAAATCTATTAAAATAAATGAAACAAACCAGATAATGTTAATCTATTTATTCATTGTTCCATATGAGATAAAAAATTCAAACATAAATGGCCACAGTTGTAAGAATTGTAGGACTGAAACTGAGAATGATTATAAAATATATTACAAGTACCATTAGAATTAAAATATCTTAAAAGCTCTACGGGTGGGTGTAAATTACCAAAACTGTCAAAGTAAATAATATTTTTTCCATATTTTCGATATGCAGTCCAATGAGTGCCAGGTCCGTAGGAGTTGTCCAAATTAACTATAGCCGATTCATTTCTATAAATTTTTTTGGGGAGTTTATCTTTCATAAAAGTTCCACGAAAATAGGGTATTTTCAATTTTTTTGCATAGAAATCAAGTTCCAAGTTGTTTAGGGCGTGTGCTGGTAATGTTAGCTTATTTGACGTTTTGGACCTAAGTTGGGAAAAAAAAGTCCATATCCAGTTTTAAAGGGTTTCAAGTAGAGTCCCTTGCCAAGTGCAACTGCTTCCATAGTTCTATTGTGTCGTTTATTTTCTTCCAATTGACGTTTCGCTGCTTGTGCATCATTGATAGTTTTTGCTATGGCTGAAGCTCCACCGCTTAATGCTCCCAAGGCACTCAAACCGGCAAAAATCGGTATTAGTGGTAACACACCTCCTGTCTTGGGAATTCTAATTATTCTCGAGGATGGTGGTTTGATCCTTCGTTTTTTTCACCCTTAACTGTTTGAACTGCAATCTTTAAAGCGTCATCGATAGTACGAGGTTGATTTTTTAAAACATTATTTTTAATTTTTTTAGTTAACTGTGGAAAGTTTATACGTTTCTTTCCTTGTCTTCTGCTTCTCTGCATCTTTTTGTGTTGTATTTTTTGTTGTTGTTGTCTTTTCATCACTTTGGAGGATCTTTTCTTTCGGTTACGTTGCTTATTCTTTGAGGACATTGTTACTTTAATAGTGCTCGGTATTAACTAATTTGAAAACTAAAAATCTTAAATATTTATACGGTATCTAGCTTTTAAATCTTTTCTTCGGTTCAAAAACAATATTGTTGTTGTTGTTGTCCTCAGAATCACTTCGTTTACGTTTTTGCAATTTTTGTGAAATTAAATCGTTGTCGTTGATTTCTAACTTCGGTTTTTTTGTATTGTTATCATAGTCAATATCAGACGAAATATCTGCTTTACGCTTGTTAAACGTTTGGATATCCATTTTCATTTCATTTTCGAAAAGTTTTTTTTCTTTATTGCTGCTGGGTCGGCTACTTTTAACAGTTTTTATGTTACGATTTAACATTTTTTCTTTCATTTTCTTTTCATGATAATTGTCAATGTGTTCACTATCACTTGATTCCTCTTCAAAATTTTTAACGATTTTCTTTTTATTTTTTGTGGGACTAAGGGGAGAATTCTTTCTAACTCGCTGCTGCTGCTGCTGCTTTTGTTGAGCTTTACTCTTGTAAGAATTCACTTCTTCAAGCAAGGCTTCAATCTTTTTTAAATAATTTTCCATACTTTTTGCACTTTGTGCCATAACAGTTGAACCTTTACGTAGAACGTTACAAGTTTGTTTCACACACTGATTATTTTTAGAACTCTCTTTCCTTTTTATACCCATACCTAGTTTTAGTTTAGCTTGCATGGCTGTTGATACACCTAATGCAGCTAGTTTTTCGCTCCAACCAGCCTCTGATGATGAACTGATTCTGCTCAAAGCACTTTTAAGAAGAATCTTATCAGCCTGATGACGATTACTTAAATCCTTGTTATTTGAATAGGCAATATCATGTTGCTTACATGCTGCATCCAAGGGATTAATTCCTTTATCACCACGTGCTAAACGTTTCTGCAGCTTGGTACCCGGTCCACAGAACTGGTAGCCAGGTATGTGCATCTCGAATGGTAGTTTATTTATTACAGTATTTAGCAGACCATTTCCGGTTTTTTTTTGTTTCACTTTGATTTGTATAATATCTCATGATTGTAAGACGTAACAAAACATACTAACTATAAATTGTTATGTTGTCGTCTATTATTGTTATTCATATTTTATTCTTTTTCATGTCAAGATTTGTTTTTTAACGCTATGAAGAAAGTTGTGAAACAAAAAACAACTTTAAACATTCAAAATCACGACGAAGTTAAAAGAGGAAGTATCAAACACAGTTAATTGCTACCGTCTACAATAAGGGCAGTTATCACAGGTCCTTCAAACTGTGGAAAGACCAATGTTATGATTAGTCTGCTGGAACATCCAAATGGATTGAAATTCGAAAACGTCTATCTCTACTCAAAATCTCTTTATCAACCAAAGTATGTGTATCTGGAAAAGCTGTTGACACCAATCAAAGGTATCGGTTACTATACCTTTAACAATGGTGACACTATCCTCGATCCCTCTGACAGTAAATCTAACTCTGTAATCATTTTTGACGATGTGGCATGTGACAAACAGGATGTTATGAGGGAATATTTCAGTATGGGACGTCATAATAACATTGACTGTTTCTATCTGTGTCAAACCTATGCTAAAATACCAAAACACCTAATAAGAGACAATGCCAATGTTTTAATATTATTCAAACAAGACGATTTAAACCTACGTCATGTTTACACAGATCACGTGGGTACTGATATGTCATTTGAAGATTTTAAGTCAATTTGCGGCTTCTGCTGGGGAAAACCTTATGGGTTCTTATCAATTTTCAAAGACAATAAAATGAATGATGGACGTTATCGATATTGTTTGGATAACTATATATATCTCTAACATAATGACATTTTATTAGTTTACTTGAAAATCTACTTAAATTGAGTTGTGGCTATGGTTGGGCTCGATAGAAACAAGAAACAAACTGCGAGAAAAGTTGTGAAAAAACAACTTATAACCAAAAGAAATGAAATTAAAAACAAACTAAAACTTCTTAAGCACGGTCAAATGACACATGAAAATCTTTTCAAACCCATAACCAAGCATTTGCAGAATATTGAAAATAAATTAATTCCTAGAGAAACTGTGACTTTAAGCAATGCAAGTTCAATACCTGTTCACAACGAAGAAGGTAGAAATCGTTTAAAACAAGAACAAATTGAATATAATGTATCTGACTCTGACGATTATGACACACAATCCACAGTGTCGGAACCGGCGGTATCACTACCCAAACTAATACAGTCCACACCAGAAGCAAAATATGATTATACACCAAAGGTACTAACAGCCACTGCACCGCGTCCAAAGCGAATATTATCCTTTTCAGCGATCGGTCAGCCGAAAAATAAATTAAAACAAAAAATGATTCAAGATGTGGAAACGGAAATGCAAGAAGACGAAGCTCGGAAACAAAAAGAGTTTGAGGAACAACTAGATAAAACGAGACAAATCACTTAGCGACTATTATGAACAATATCACCCACTTCCTTTAACGTATATTAAAAAGTTTATTAAAGACCCAAACAGTGAGAATTCAGATGGAAAATTTAGAGTTCAGTTTGATCCAGACATTGAACGATTTTCCATTGGAAACAAGAGGATTGATTTTGACGGACCTGATCTTTTAGTAGCTGGGAAAAAATATAAAGGTACTAAAGGGCTTTACGGTTTACTTTTCAATCAGAATATTCCTAAAATCTATACTAAAGACGACGCTCAAAATTACGCAAATATATTATTCAATACTAAAGCTGTTGAAAAATATTTTGATTCAACTATGGTGTCTATAAATAAAAATAAGAAATTTACAAGAATTATTGAGCCAATTATGATGCAACAAGAGACAGATAGTGATAGTGGTAGGGAAGAAAATGTTAAACAAGGAGAAGGAATGCTTATGACAGTGACAAACCGACCAGTTGATTATGTTCATTGGGACGACCCTAATGAACTTGTGGATAGACTAAGATTGTTACTTGCATCTCAAGCTGCAGGTAATTCGAGTCACAACAACGAAATCGTTTCAATCATCGAGGAATTACGAGAAGCTCAAATTATAGAATAATTTCGAAAATGTCTAAATACGTTACAGATGTAAAACGTCATATTGTTGAAGAAATACATAAGCCAGCCAGAATTAATTTTCAACGACGAAAAGTTATAATTAAGTCCCTTTTGGATCTTATGCAAGCAGATTTAGTCGACATGAGGGAATATGAAAAGGAAAATAAAGGTTATAAATACATCTTAGTAGTCATTAATTGTTTCTCCAAATATGTATGGACATTTCCATTAAAATCGAAAACGTCAAAAGAAGTCGCTACAATGCTGGAAAATGTGTTCAAATCTCAAACACCGATCACCTGTGCAGTGATTCTGGAGGAGAATTCACGGGCAAAGAGGTACAAAACTTAATGAAAAAGTATAACGTCAAACATTACGTGGTGTATAGTGAAAAAAAGGCTTCAATCGTCGAAAGAGTTAATCGCACACTAAAAGGAATGATGTGGAAAGAATTTAGCATTCAAGGGTCCTACAAATGGTTTGACTTGATTAAAAATATTACAAATGTTTATAACAACAGAAAACATAGGACCACAGGTTTCAAACCTTCAGAAATAACAAAAAAGCATGAAAAACTTTTGTTGGAGACTGCCTATAGCAAAATAAAAATTGCTCCCAAACCAAAATACAATGTAGGCGACCATGTTCGCATTTCTAAATTTAGAGGAGTGTTTGATAAGCAATATAGGCCGAATTGGTCTACTGAAATATTTATAATCAAGAAAGTTCAACTTACAAATCCAGTGACATACCTACTTCAAGATGCAGAGAAACAAGACATCAAGGGAGGATTCTATGAACTTCAATTGCAAAAAGTTAAATATCCAGACATTTATTTAGTGGAAAAAGTGTTAAAACGTAAAAATAATAAAGTATTTGTAAAATGGTTAGGTTTCAGTGATAAGCATAATAGTTGGATAGATAAAAATAATGTAGAGTGACTTAATAAAATAATTTTGTTTCATGTACGTTTTATTTATTATATATTATTTACATGTTTTCTACAAATAATTTATTTATCTTCAAACAGAAAAACAATATTTATAATTATATTTACGAGACACTATTGACGCCTAGTTCAATCTACTTTCTTTTATAAATAAAACTCTACCACTTTTTTTTAATTATTGTTCTATTGGTGAGTAAAAATCACGTGAATTTACATCACACCCACTAAGTAAAACTAAAAACAAATAAAATAAACCATAGTAGTTTTTTTACATTTTAATTTCAATATTTTTGTACTGTTCTATTTTGACATTAAAATCATAGACCTAATACTATTTACACCAAATACATAATTCACTAAACAAGTATCACAAAATTTTAATAACTTTACTCTATGTTTTAAGTGTTTATTAATATTTTTTTCAACTAAACAATTACATATTTGACATAAAAATTGTATTCTTTCAAAATCCATTTTGTGTAACGTACAGGGTCTTATTATAATAAATATATAATTTGACATGTACTGTAAACAGTAGAATTTACACTAAAAATGTCTCCTAATTCTGTCTGACCAGTGCTGTAAACAGTGGAATTTGCACTAAAAATGTCTTTTAGTTCTACAGGCTTACAATCAAGATAAATATTTTTATTTCGAAAATATCTGGCAGTATACCAGTTACAATATATATCTGCAGGTTCATTAATATTCACAGGAACATATGTTAAGTTTGATACACTGTCTTTTAAGTGAGGCACTAGACCTATTTGCTGATTAGCCAAATTAAATATTTTATCGTTTGGCTTTACATTTTCATCAGGTTTTATTAAATCATAATGTATGTGAAACCATACATTATAACCAGTGTCTTGAAATGTTCTTAAACCAACATTTCTCAAAATATAATATCGTCTATTATTAATTAAAACAAAATTATAACTGCGCTCTTCTGGATAATATTTCTTTGTCGTCGTCGTTGGTTGACTATTAGTTAGGACACAATAATTGAAAAGAATACTATAGAAAAGTAAAACAAATTTACTCATTATTTTGCAGCCTTCTCCTTCTTTCGTACTCTTCTTTTAAATAATACAAAACGGTATATCTATTAATACTCTTTTGTCCGTTAACCTCTTTGTGAATTTTTTCACAGCGGCAAAATGCACAGATGTTTGGAGATATTGAGTTCCCTTTACACTCTTGACACGTTCTGTTGACTGGAACAGGCATATATTACCACCAGTCTGGTTCGTGATCGACTGCTATTAAATCCTCTGTATTTTACATATATATTAATTACTTTAAGTGCTATACGTTTTTTATCATCTGGTATAAGCTATTATTCGAAACAAATATTATTTATTATAACAACATTATTATTGATCATCTCAATACTACACAAACATCTCCTTATCTACATCCTCGACCTTTTCTTATCTGCGAACCTGAACTCTAGTCTTACGTCGTCGTCGTCGAAAATGAAAACAAGCTATTCTCGGTATTTTTCCAAAAACTAATATTTTACGTATTTATTCAAATATTGCTCATCTCAATACTACACAAACATCTCCTTATCTACATCCTCGACCTTTTCTTATCTGCGAACCTGACCTCTAGTCTTACGACCAACATTAACAGAAAAACAATTCTCGGTACTCGACCTTTTCTTATCTGCGAACCTGACCTCTAGTCTTACGTCGAACATATTAATTTTAATTAACAGAAAAACAATTCTCGGTACTACGGAATTCGGCGAGGCGAGGCTCGGCTCATGAAATTATACCAGAAGTGCGGCGTGAAGCCCTACAAACATTCTATTTTTTTTTTTTTTTACCACATGTGTTGTACTGTATAACTGCGTATTATTACTATTATTGCTCGTTTAAAAGATAAACAAGATCATCTAAATTGTTTACTTATTACGACGTACTGCATGGCGGTAGTAGTAGTAGTCTAGAAGTTCAAAATTTTACAAAAAACAAATCTCGGTGTCGACGGTTCGAATCCAGGCGGGCGCGTGGGCTTTTTTTTTTCTTCTAAGAAACAAATTAGTAATAATTATAGCGGTGCATGTGTGTGTGTGTGAGTGCCAAAAAGACACTTCACATATAAGTCTTTTTTGCTTCTACCTATTTACATCCTTATATAAAAACACCACCATCCCCCCATAAAATAAAACTACCCGACGGGTCTCAACGCCTTTTTGAACACCTACACTAATAAGGCCCTTCTGGTCAACAGCCTCTGGTCATTGTCGACCACTTCTTCGGCCATTTTTCAGGCATTTTTCAGGATTGTGTCACTTTTTTAACACGTACTTTTTGAACACCTACACTAATAAGGCCCTTCTGGTCAACAGCCTCTGGTCATTGTCGACCACTTCTTCGGCCTTTTTCAGGCATTTTTCAGGATTGTGTCACTTCGTCGCCGAAGAAGTTGGACACACCCAATCTTTGGACAGACAGGCCATCCTCGGTCACAGTACCCCGCCTTCTATACTACTATCAACTTGTATGAAAAAATTCAGCATTCTACGTCAGGCGGTTTGAGCAGGATCGTGATGAATAGGTGAGAAAATATTAGTATACATAAGAACAAGAATAAAAAAATATTGATAGAAAAAAAAACAAGCTAATGGTGAAAATTTCAGCCAATTAATTTTCCTCCCTAACCGAATAATTATTATTCTTTTCGAGTTTTTCCAGATTTAAGTAAATATAAAAACGTAAAAAACTAAAATTGAAATGATCCAGATAGCAGTATTTTGTTGACTTATCGCTTACAAATTCTGTCCTCCGCATACCTTGCTGCCACAGCCTCCTTGCCTTTACATTTCTTGGCAAAGTAATAAAGAGTTTATCAGGGGTAGTAGCAGTCGTGTTTTTCCAACTCGGAACTATACAGTATTTCTAATTATCTTTCTTACTTTGTTTAATTTCCATGACGGCAGTAATTCTACTTTAAAAATTCGAAAAAACAATTAAATATACATTAAATTCACAAAAAAAAACCAGAGCTATGATCTCTCCCGTATACTATGCCGAACTAAAAGATATTCACCCAAATAGGATAGCGACTGCCAGCCGAAGCTGACCGCCCGGATTCTATGACGTTACACCAGACGCGAGCGGTGTTTGATAATTTATTTAAATATGAAAACAAATTCGGAAAAATCTGAAATTTTGGATATATACTAAATTCAATACCTCCTTTTAAAATTTGTAATAAAAAAAATACTGAACGAGCCTTTTATGGAAAATAATTGCTAATTTCTAGTACGATATTTTAAAAAAAGGCGATTTGTTATAATGTGTGTCAGAATAATTAAAAAAGCAAACGCAGACAAATACAAAGACAGTAAGTTATACTAATGCTGTTGAATGTTTATATGTATTCACGGATATTGGCCTAAACTAGATAATACAAAATGGATAGACCTCCCGATTTTAATTAATTTTTTCATAAGTCTAGAAATATTTTTTGAAATTGTCTAAAAAAGTGCATCATGGGCTAACTTAAATTTCTTTTTCTGTTTGAATTTTGGATTCACATATTCTATATTTTTATTCATGTCTACATGTAAATTTTAATGGTTCAAACGCGACAAAATTGATTCCACATTTCTATTTTTACTGTTTATGAATTTTCTTATTCAATTGAATATCACGTTAATCTTTTTTGCGAATGTTTGTGAAAAATAAAAAAACGTTAATCATATTTTTGGTTAATTTTTAGACTACCTCAAACTAGACTCAAACTATCAAATTGCCATTTTTTAATTGTCGTTCATTGAAGTGCTAGTGCACTAAACGATTTTTTTTCTTCTAAAATTGAAACAGTGTTTGTGACGTTTCATAGCCACACACTATAACAGGTCGATGTAATGCAAAATTAAACGTTTTTTTTTCTTTTATTCAAAACCAGTGAGATCCTCTCGAAATTCGATAAAAATAGTTTTGATTACACCTACAACTATAAAATAAAAAGTTTGAGCACCATCAAAACTTAAGGGTTTGTACATTTACAAATCACGTCTTTGCGAGCTTTGTTAGTATGTTTAGTAGCATTTATATTCGGGTATACTTAACTGTTCTTTAAACTTTAAACAGGTGGAGAAACCAAAGAAAAATGCTTTGTGTTTTAAAATATATATGGCTCATTTGGAATCTAAATATTCGCAAAAATGAAGTATTGTAATTGTAAAAAAATTAGCCTCCGAGATTTTATCAGATCTTTACGTTTCAGGGTCTCTAGATGCCGAAAAACATGTTTTCTCAATTCCGTCAGTCTATCTGTCTATTCTTGGCATAGCTACCCGATTGACTTCAAATTTTGGTCAAAAATTAAGGGTGATATTGGGACGGCCTGGTAGCATTTTGGTAAAAATTCAATATGGTGGAACAAAATGACGGTCTAATGAAAAGTTAAAAACAATTATTACTAAAAAATTACTTATCCAATTTTTCTCAAATTTTGCACAAAAATCAAGTTTATATAGAAATCAACTAGTAAAATTTTGGTAGGAATCCATGATGGAAATATTTAAAAAATTAATGGTAATTTTAATTAATTAATTTTTTCTTTAATTATTTTAGCAGGGTATAAAATAATTAATTCTGTTCATTAACTATCACTTATTCGCCAAAATAGCTATAATTTAATTATTTATTTTATAGTTTATTTTTTTTGAACTGTTTTTTGGATTGGGTTTAAAAATTTTAGCGTGTAACAGCGTTTAATTAAATAATAAATTAAATTAATAATCAATAATGTAATTGTAAATTGGTGCCATCTATATCTTGTGAGCTGAAACTTAAAAATAAATCATATCATGTGCTTTAGTGTTTCATTTAGTAATTTAAATTACATACATTAAGTAATTTAAGTTCTACAATAGCTCATCTATGTTATGTAATGGATTTGTTTAATTTTAACTTGCTTTAGTAAGATTTATACTAAAATGTATAAACAATATTCCCAACTTATGAATTTCTTTGTTTTAAATTCAAAAAGCTCCTGAAGAAGAGAATCATATGAATCTTGGCTTCAATATGCTACTAATTTTCTGTGACAAATTTAATCACTAGCACGTTAGGAAAATAATTTTACGAATATAATTTGATCCTTTTTTAGGATTTTCCAACAGTTTATAAACTCTAAATATAACATTATTACGGGTTCGAACGTCTCCATATCCCTTTAAACCAAGTTAGTTATTAAGAAAATATGTTTTTTGGGATTACATCATGTCGAAATGGAACCACTTTGCGACGTTTCTACTTCGATTGTACTAAGCATCTCCAGTCCTCTTTACTTCACGCGAACATTTAGGCTTCAAAAAAATAAATTGGATCTGTTGGCACGGTAACTAAGAAATCTGGTTTATTTATTAATATTAAAAAAATACATTTTAAACGTGTTTTAATCATAAATGAAGACATGATGAAACAGATTATTTATATGGTTTTAAACTCATTCAGAAATTAAACCAATGACAAAAATTAAAGCTAAAAAGTATGTGACAGGGGACTTAAATTTTTATTTTCATATCTTTATGCAGAAATGCAAAATAACCATGCTTGACCCCAATAAAAGATAATACTTCTATATTGTTTGATAAATCGAATAAAGATAAGCCAATTATCAGCTCATAATATTTGTTTATTATTATGATCCAAAAAGGCAGAAGATTGAGATACCAAAAGGTGACAAAAATCAATAATTTCCGTTTCATTTAGGCATAATATATTCAAAACGACAGTTTCCCTCGATTATATGTATTATACAAAAGTAAATTTCAGTCTTTAAAAAATATCTCAAGAGAAAAAGTACAGTTAGTCCTATCATGATAATTAATTTAATTATAGTTTAAAGTAAATTAATTCAATACTATTATATTACTTGTTACCTTAAATATGCTAAACTATGTCATGTGACGATATATTAGTGTTAGCTGGAACAAAAAACAATTAATAGAGTCGCCTGTTTCAAACACCAATCAATATACTAAACATAATTATTGCAAAATGACTTCTTAATCGGCCAGTAGTATTTAATTATTATTTTAATCATATTATATTGCATTACTGCTACTGTATTCTAAATAACCAGTCTACCATGATAGTGGATTAATACAACAGTAAGAGTCAAAGACGATATAATAATATGTAAATAAAAACCATATTAAACTAAACAACACTAATTATTATTGTTACCATACCGACACATTTAATGCTCAAAATACCTTCGAACATTAAACTAGATAGAATTAACAACAAATTTCTTTGTATTCAACTAAAGTATGAGGTTAAGAAGGTCTGAGTTGCAACATTGTCAAAAGAGAAAAACTTTAGATCCTTAACGAATAATTAAACAAATCTAAAAACAGATTTATTAGTTAACAGAAGCAAAGTCATAATTTGTATGTCTTTGTAGACTATTTTATAAAGAAACTTCCTTTTTATTATAGATTTTCATTTTAATTTCTTTATTGTAAAAGGACGTAAATATGAGTTACCATCCATTTTGGAATGAACCGACAACATCGCAATTGGTCGGCATCCATATCACCATGGCAACCATTGGATTACCGAATCAGAATACGAACCTTCCTATTCCTACCCTAGCAAACAGAAATCATAAAATATTATCACAGGCGATAAAGAAGATTCTATATAAAATAGCAATAAAAAAGATCAGAAAATGAAAAACTGGGATAGAAATTTTATGGGCAAAACCACCAGAAAATCGTAATCACTTCCTGACTGTTTCGCCCGTAAACTTTCTAGCTCCGATCTGTTAAATGTAACGATATTATGTGGCAACATAGCAGCTAATTTCTAAGACAATAGCAAATTTAGATAGACACAAGCAAATTGTAATACATTTCACTTTAAAGATACATTTCAACAAGAGGAATGTTCTGTTAAAATGTGTTTACCTATTTTTTTTTACTAAAGTACTTACAACTTCCCTTATAATGAAACTTTTTTTCCCATTTTTCGCAATGTTGGCAATACGTTTCGTCACACGTCTTTTATCACCTACCTATAGCCTTCATTCGGGCCCGCGTAGGTTAGGTAAATATGTCTATTCCCCCACTGCATAAATTTGTAAATCAATTTAAAACTTGCATGACCAATTAACCAACTAATGCCGTACATCCATCCAATTTTAAATTTATATAAAATAGTTCAAAAATGTCTTTATTATTGTTTTTTAAAGTACACATTTTATCAGGCCGCCACGCAAAATGTAAAATAAGGTTGCCGCATGGTTTTGCCATGAACAGATCAACGGAAATTGGAAAATACGTATCTATTTACTTGTGGCCCTCCAACATCGAAAAGTTATTTCTCATTCACCAACACCTGGGACTTGAGTAAAAACCTCAACTGTGTTCACCACTATTTCTAATCATGCAAGCCTCATATTCTCTTCCTAACCGAAATCAAAATAAGCTGTAATAATTCAACCAAACATCTTTGGATTCCTGGCTTTGAGCTTCTTCCACAATTCCGCCTGAACGGTGACGTTTACGCCTACCATTACTAGTAATCTATCCAGTACAACATTTCCCACTCTTAAATCAAGTAGATCCCCCCTAAATTTATTTATGGCAGTTGTTGCTCTCCGTCAGACAGCTCTTCGACTTCCTTTCTGCTAAAGCCGATTTCCTAAACTCTGAATTTCCTTCCTCTGAAATCATTATCCTTGGGGATAAATAATGGTTAGAATTTTCTAAGACCGATCCCAAGAGACCTGCAGAGACCTTTGCAATCAATCAATCTCTTACCGACTTCATCAGAGAACCTACCTAGTTTCCACTCATCGTGACACACAGCCAAAACCTATTGGGTCTCTTTCTCACCACTCACCCAACGCTTTATTAGTTTTCCATTTCTGCTCCTCTGGATTCCTCTAACCACGGTCTAATTAGATTTGAATAATAATTTTAAGCATAAGGAATCATCTACTACTCGATCACTCGGTAATTTGCTTAACTCATTTAATCTGAAAATGCATGTATCTCAACCAACGCGAATTACTCAACATTCCCCTACATTATTAGACTATATTTGTACAAATTTCTCACAAAATGCAAAATGTCAAGCACTTCCTTCTGGCCTTTCAGATCAGGAATCTGTTTTGGTTCACATTCCTCTTGAACCCCATAAGGTTAGACAAAGATATAAAATGGGTAGGATTTTCAGTACAGCAAATTTTACGCATCTTCAAGAACAGTACGCTTTGATGTCATAGGAAAATACTATTTATTCTTCAGATCCTTTGACCACATTTCACATCAAATTATGTAATGTCTTTAACAAATGTTTTCCTCTGAAAAAAATTAAAAAGAAAAATAAAAAGCCTTGGATAACTCGGGGTATAAAGGTCTCAGCTAAAAATTTAAGATGCCTTCACACAATTAGAAAATTTCACCTAAATAATAATTTTTTTATAAATTTCTTCAATAGTTATCGTTGCATTTATAGACAAGTAGTAAAGTGTGCGAAGGAAAAATACTATACTCCCAGAATATCAAATGCTGGTAATAAATCCAAGGAGCAATGGTCGATAATAAATAGTTCGAGAGGAAAAAATAACATTCAACACATTTGATGATTTAAACCCTAATATTCTAAATGAATTTTATTGCTCCATTGCTGAAAAACTTACTTCAAACCTACCTGTTCAAAAAGATCCCCTGGACTATCTTACAAACATGCGGTGTCCACAAGATTTTTGTTTAGCTTGTACTGATACGAATGAACTTCAAAGAACTTTTAGTCAAATAGGGAATAAGCATTCCACAGGTTCAGATTGGTTAAAAAAGGCCATTGTAATTCCTCTGCATAAGGGAGGTGATACAACCGACCCCTCCAATTTTAGACCTATATCCCTACTTGCGACTCTCTCGAAGGTAATTAAAAAATTAGTTAAAGCAAGATTGTTTCAATTTCTTATTGTGCATAACCTTTTAACTTCATCCCAATTTGGATTTCAAGCATCAAAAAACACCTCTGATGCTAGGTTTTTCCTGCTTCAGAATGTGTACCTCAATATTAATGAGGGTCAGGCTCTTGCAACAGTATTCTGTGATTTTTCTAAAGCATTCGATTACGTTAATCGCAGAGTTCTGTTGGAAAAGGTTAAATACTATGGAATAAGAGGTATCTCTCATGAACGGTTTTCATCATATCTCTCGGAGAGGATGCAGATTGTGAGGGTAAATGGTGCTTACTCTAATTCATCTAGTATAAAGCATGGAGTACCTCAAGGCTCGGTTCTCGGACCTATCCTTTTCTTGTTGTATATTAATGATATTACAACTTTACAATTTACACTGTTGTGGCAGTCAAGTGATAACGAATTATTAAACAACACAATTAAAAATTATCTTCATAAAATTAAGTTATATTGTGATTTAAACTCACTTTATTTCAACATTAATGAAACCAATACATTAACTTTTGGATTTACTTATAGTGACCTTAATTTAGATAACAAACCAATAGAAAATAAATCTGTCATAAAATTTCTTGGACTACGCATTGATACAAAACTTGCATTTGAAGATCACATTATAAAACTCGATAAAAAATTGTTTTCTGGTTGTTTTGCTATCAGGGTAGTGTCACCCGAGCTTGGTTGCTCGGTATCTAAAATAGTGTATCTTTCACTGTGTGAATCACATTTAGGATATGGTATTGCGTTTTGGGGAATCTGTAGCCAACAACGTATGAACTCGGTGTTCCTTATTCAAAAGAGAGCCCTTAGGTACATGTGTAGGGCTGGGCATCGAGATCAATGTAAACCTTTGTTTATTAAATATAAAATTCTAATAGATCTGTTTATTCCGGAAATTGTATGTTTGATTCATCGTAAACTATCAACAGGTGAGATTCAGCGTGACTCTCATAACATCTACAATACCAAACATGGGCATCACTTAAATATCCGACTTCCGATTCCTAGACTTACAGTTACTAAACACTCAATAGTTTATGAAGGCTTGAAGATCTATAATCATTTAAGCATCGATTGTAGATCTTTACCGTACCTGCAGTTCCGCAGGAATGTGATGGATGCACTAATTCAGAAGACATATTACAGCCTGGACGAATGTTTTAATGACTTATTTTGATAACTATTTTAAATACTTTTTGTTCAGTGTCTTTATTCTATTAAGTTTATTTTAACATATACATTTATCATTTTAGTTATAGTTGTTTCATAGAACGATTTCTTTGTAAATATTCTCCAACAATAAAGCATATTAAGTAAGTAAGTAGTTTCCTGTCCATACAACAGGAAGTTGTAGAATCCATATCAACTAGTACTATTTGGATTTTTACTTCTTTTGGAATGATGTTTGTTTCTCTTCCAACGATCCTTTCAAAATTTGTTCACTAACCCCGTATGTAATCCAATTAGGTATAGAAACCTTTATACCACACTCTCCTAAGACTTCAAAACCTCCCACTACGAAACTATGATTTTTCAAAAATCTGCGATAAAGCCAGACTAGAGAAAATACGTACTCATACAATTTCCTTACTTCAGAAAATTTCAATAGCATGATTTTCTACGCCAAAAACGCCTTCAACAAAAGGCCAAGTTCTTTCTTGCCAAAATGGCAGCCAGTTCTTTATTTTTCAAGTTCCTATGATAACAAGTATTATCTTCGTTGCAGAACAAACAAAAAAATCGCTAAATCTTCTTTTCCCGGAACTTCCGTCGTTATGAATTTTTCTTTTATTAGGAATAGTCAAGTACAACTCAATTTAAATCCGTACACAGTTATTTAGTGACACATTACACCAAATTGTTTTTTCAAATATTATAACTGGGGGCCAATTTGTTCCACCACATTTAGATAATGAATATAAAAGCTACAGAAATCAACTAAACAAATTAATATGTAAACAAAAACGCGACTATTACAGGAAACAAATTGAAGACAATAAAAATGATATGAAAAAAATGTATGAGGTGATAAAAGACGCGTCAAATGAAAAAGCTTGAGTTTAAAATACTCAAATGAGATGAAGGCAGAAAAACCAAACTTACGGATTTTTTCCAACAAAACGATATTTTATTACCAAACGAATATGCATTCTTGAAGGGAAGTGGTACCACTGATGCCCTACATAGGTTCACATCAGAGATAACCAGTTATTTTTCTTGACTTAGCAAAAGCTTTTGATACCGTGCCTCACTATAAGCTTCTGAATGTGCTTCAACATTATGGAATAAATAAATGTAAAAAACAGTAAAAATAAATGATACATCAAAATCGGGGTTCCCCAAGGTACGGTACTGGGTCCACTAAGTTTCTTGGTAAAATTGGACATTGGCGGTTCAGTTGTCTCCTTTGCTGATGATACCGCACTTCTATTTCCTGTCGAGAGATGGGAAGAAGTACTTAAAAACCCTGAGATCGGTTTGTGCATAATAATGAATTGATTAGAAACATACAATTTAACTTTGAAAATGAACAACACTAATTATATAGCATTTTCACTAACGGCAGCTAATAGACCTAATTGTTCTCAAATAGCATTTCAAAAGAATATAAAAAATGAAGTAACACAAATCAAATATTTAGGACTTATTATTGATCAGCACTAAAATGGCAGGCACATAGAGACTATTTAGAATAGGAAGTTATTTTTTATATAAATATTAATAAGGTATGGTATATTAGTATTGGGGTGGTCTGTACAAAATTGCTATAAAACTAAATATAATAAAAAAATACATATTAAAAGTAATGTATAAGAAATCTAGACTATACCCATTTGAACGTCTATTTACAGAACAAACGTGTAATATATATAATATAAATAACATCATATAAATAACATTAGAAATAAAACTAAAATCTTATCAATCCATCAAATTTAAAAAAAATAACCTGAAGTACTTTACCTATCTGGCTCCCAAAACATATAATTTTTTCTAATTGCAGTTAGGAAAATTAAAAATAAATTTTCTTTTTTCTCTACAAAGTTGGCGATGCCAAGTTATGGCCACGTCGAATTTGAAACCGGCCACGCTGGCGGGTATACCAACTAGACATCGTTCAAGAGTAAATTTTTTTAATATAATACTTTTCTAAAATATAGAGCACAAAATAGAAGAAATAGTATAAAATACTCGTATCATAAGACATTTAATCTCACTCGCCCTTTAGAAAACGAGCCGCAGTCTTCAATACGCGTGTAATGTATTTCTTTCTAGCCAAGTTAACACAGCTCTTTTTGTCAGTTTCATATGTGATTGAAATATTTTTCCTGACGTCTCGTTAGGAAGACAACCTTGAAAAGTGACAGTTTTCTTTAAAATCAATACAAATCTGTGAATTTTTTTTTCAAACTCGATTTTACCCTATTTCCTGACCAAAAAAAAAATATATATAAACCTATATTTTGTAGCAAAACTTTTGACACCTAATCGTTTTTGCCCTAGGAGGTACCGATATGCAGGTACGAAGGTTTAAAACCAAGCAAACATTTGAAAATATTTAAATGTAGGTAGAGATAATTTAAAAAATTCTCAAAAATCAACCCTAATATCAATCGGGCCGAATTATATACAAGTCTCTAGAGGAAACATTGAGGTTTCTTCAGTGTATTTACTTCTTTTTTGCAAGATCAACCTGTTAGATGCTAAAAGGCTTAAAAAGAACTAATACAAGAGTTGTAGGATTTTTTACATAGTTTGTAGAAAATTGTTTTTTATATATACATATATGCGAATTAGTCTTAAAAGCGTGTGGCTGATCCAATATACATTTTTAATGGAACACCCGGTATATCATATGTTCGTCAAATGGGTTTGCTGATTATAAATATACTAGGTTTATACCTTTACCATTAAAGACACGATAAATTTGACAAAAGCCCTGCTATAAGAGGCAACGCGTTAGAGACGGAAAAAGCATTCTACTGCACAGTGGAGTCAATGTGAATACGTTGTCTCAAATTTCTCGTGAGTCCTTAAATATAAAGATATCAAACTTCGTCCATTTATAATCAGCAAAGATCTATTAGAATATGTAATATAAAGCAATATGATCTGTTTAAAAAAATTTATGTTGAATTTGTTATACATTATTATGAGAATCTGAAAATATTAATAAATGGAAAATATAACTTTCTACAAACTACGTAACATACAACATTTGTATTCAACATTATTCAACATTATCTTGCATCTCTTAAAACTGAACAAATATTAGAGGTGACGAATTATGAGGAAAGACCCCATAAATATTGCTACCGGAAAATTATAATGGTGATCAAAATCTCCCTAAATATGTATGAAGTTGATCGAGTAGTTTATAGTCAATTTCCCAAGTGCTGTATAACATTGGTAGTGGTAAGTACACATCGTAAAAGAGCATATAAAAATGTTATGTTGAACAAAAGCAATTTTATGATCAATTACACCTCATTTGACAGTATCCACCTATTTCATCATTCTTTTTTTGGCGCAACCTGTTGTTAATTTTAGAGATGTACTTCCAAAGCATATGACATAGTATAAATTGATAATATCCCGTAGGATAACACAATTAATATTTTTTTCACCATGTATAAGGCATATAGTCCCGTTGCCGTTAAGTTTGTAAGCCAACATTGGTTCGATACACCTACGCGTGGTACCGTTATCTAATGGATTAATTTGTTTATTTTCTAATTAACCGAAACAGTGGGATTTCGAGATTCCGTTTTATAGGAAACCAGAGCAAATCGTGTTTCCATAGGCAGACAAAATCTCATTTGCAGCGTTATTAAGAAAATCGTAAGTTATTGAACAGATACGTACATGTCCCGCGGATTAAATGGAGAAGCTGATAAGTGTGAAGATAAACTAATTGTAACGTGACATACCTAAATCGAATTTTCTCAAGAAAATTGGAGATAATCGGAAAGAGAATGTGGCTTATACTTTAAAAGAGGGGATTTTTATTAGATTGCGCAGTAGGCCATTTAATTTCTCACTTTGAGTGTGTTTAGGAAGAATTTTACTATGTTCCCATGTATATTGTTGCCTCTAAAAATACACGGGCTTTAGTATGCCTAAATTATACTGATATTTATCTTATGATATAATAATTCAACCTTTTATATGGGCCTTAAATGAATCGGCAAGGCATGGACAGTCTAGAGTCTAGATGAGATTAGAATCAGATGGAGACTAGCCATCTGATTTGGTTTCTTGAGAATATTTATTTCAGATTGAATTTAAACAGATCCAGTAAAATTAGTGTGCACTTGAGCGTTTTTGCTTTAGCTAGCGAACTTAATTTCAACAATGTTGGTTATGTTATTAATTATGATAAAGAAGTGAATTATTTCACTTAAGAGATGTTACTTTTTAAGATAAAAATCTGTTATTGACAATATATCTTAATACACTGACTACATATCTAATTTTTTTTATTTCTTGATCTATCACATGTGGTAAAAATCTGTAGTCTATTTCTAATGTTCTACATGAAGTATACTCGTAGGTGCTATGTACAATTTTGACATTTTTTTTCTTAATATTAGACATTGATTTGTTTTTTTACAAAGCAACTAAAACCCGAATTATAGAATTTTTTATTTCATTACAGGTAAAATAGGATAAAATAATACTGGAAGATTATAGATTATAGAATTCTATAGATTCAACGATCTAAAAGCTTTAAATTTTAACCTCATTCGCTGCATTATTTATTATTATTTGTTATGTCAGAAAAACCATAAGTGGCAATTTCTTTTTGTTGTCTACATATATCTAGTTACTCTGTACAGTAATCAGTTATTTGCCTAACGGATATAATATTATTAGTACCATATTATTATTGATATTTTCAAAACTTTACATAAAAGAAAAAACTCATGAAATGAATGTAAACTCGAAATAATATTATTGTCACGTCATATAAACTAATGCGCAACTTGCGCGGACTCAGAAAGGGCATGATATCATGTTGCAAAGAATGTTCCTTAAGATCCTTCACGGTTAACATAGTAAGAAAGCTTCCACGGCTGGAGTTAAAAAAGAGATCATGGTTCTCGAGTTTATACCCTGTCGAATTGGAATTACTTTCCGACGTTTCGTCTGCGAATGCACGAGGCATATTCAGGGATCAGTGTTTTAACCTTATGCAACAATCCCTGAAGATACCTCGTACAACAGCAGACGAAACGTAAGAATATAATTCCAGTTTAACACGCTCCAATCCCAAAAAACATGATCTCTCCTTTAGGTCTATAAATTTTTATTAAATGTTGGAATTTGGATTTACTTCTATCATAAAATTATGGTTTACATACTATTAAAACACAACCTTAACGGCTGTGCTTTAATTACAATAGACTGGAAATAATATTGTAATACAAAACTGACAAATATTTTAATATTTTATTTGCTAGAGAAGTTAGTTATTTGATAATATTGTGGCGTTAATGCAAACATTGACCAAGTTGACAAAATGGACGGTTCTGGATCAACATATCTACCTTTATTTTGTCAGTCGGTAGAGTTTCATACCCGTCATAATACTCTTCTACAATAGCATTATACCCATCCAATTTTAAAAGATTTTGTTTTCTCTCCAAAGTAGGGATTTTTGAAGATCTTCCAGGTCCAATTACTTCGATAATCATGAAATGAAACTTACATAAACACAGGACATTTAAAAACTTGAATATTTTCTTTAAAGCTTGAGGCTTTATTTTAAGTTTGATGGCGTCTCACGTCTCAAGCTTTTAAGAAAATATTTAAATTTTTCAAATTCCAGTTCTGTATTTATGCAAATTTAATTATATTTTTCTTTTCAGTTCAACAGTTTCTAAATATAAGCTATTTTAAAAAACATTTTTTTACACTTTTTTTATTTTGTATTTTTCAGAATTATTTTTTACTCACCCTGAAGAAGGGTGTGTGAAAAATATGATTATACATCATAATATTGTATTGGCATCATGATTCTGTATATATACCGAATCTCAGTCAATCCGATAACGGGAACTGCTTCAAAAGTTTTGCTTTTGCAAACATACACGTCGTGGCTCCAAATAAGTTAAGCTCAAGGTAAAAAAAAAATAGATAACTGACTAACTAACATACAAATGAAGTTAAATAAAATCTTTTAAGAACGTCAGGTGCAATAAGGTGCAAAGGCCGGTTGCAAGCAAATAATATGATGGAAACAACTTATAGCTAAAACTTGTATACCGTGTTCCACATAAAAGTACCCACTATACTATCTGGAAATCCGTAATAGATACAAAAAAAGGTTTTATAGTTCTTTTAAAATATAATGTGTACAGGGTGTCCGAATTTTGCTGGGACGACATCAACTATACTATACTTCAACTATTTAAAGAATAATCGATTTCTGCGTAGTTTCCGAGATAATTAAGGTTATGTCTGTTATTGTATATGTATGTGTATATATATGTTCTATACCTACAATCAATGGTTACAGAGAAACTCGCAATTTAACAAAAAAGTTCAATTATTTCTTAAATATTGTGATGCTGCATACTCAAAAACAACTGTAGGAGGCCATGGAATGCATAATATTTCTATTTGCCTAACTATAGTCCTAATTTTATTCTATATTTATTTATTACTACATTTAAATTTAAAATCATTTAAAAATTAATATTGGAAACAAACTTCTTGAGTAACATAGCTATCAACATAAACAACATATAACAACAGATTACATGAAAGTAGAAAAACAGGAAACATTTAAAACAAATAAATTTGATTTTCCACATACTGTCCGTGTGTTGCTATATACAGTGTATATTGCACCTGAATGTTTTCCACAGCGTTTCGGACGGCGTCACTATTATTAAG
The DNA here is from genome assembly GCA_030620095.1 of Kuschelorhynchus macadamiae. Classification (NCBI taxonomy): domain Eukaryota; kingdom Metazoa; phylum Arthropoda; class Insecta; order Coleoptera; family Curculionidae; genus Kuschelorhynchus; species Kuschelorhynchus macadamiae. Next base: position 780,643 of record JAUTXW010004768.1, read on the forward strand.
ACTAATAATTTGTTTACGAATTATGCCGTCGTTTATAATACCACACCACACTTTCACTTAGAAATTGAACTGGAAGAAACTTATATGGGGATATTTTTTTTCTTTTAATACTCGATGGATGCTGGTCATGGAAAAATTCAAATCCCTTTCTGCATCTCTTAAAGAGTTGGTAGAATATTCAATGAAATATAATAAAACCTCAATTTGAAAATCTTCTGAAACGACTGAATGGGCTTCTTCCTTTTTTCTATATTTCAAAACACCATGAGTTGATAGATACACTGCAAATTTTGTCAAAAAGTTTTTTGTCCGGTATCCCTGCCATGAGAAACATTCGGCGATACTCTCTTAATGCAAGTGCTGGACTTGTTTCAATGTAACAGTTATACAAATTTCGCCACTCTTGGCGTGAATATTGAACCATTTTTTAAAATAGAATAAGTAAACACTGATAGAAGAAAAAGTTTTTAAAGTATAATAAGTATAATTTTATAAGTATAATTATTTTAAATTTAATGAAAAAGTAAGTATGTAAATTAGGATTCATACACACTATACATGCTGTAAAGTCCAAATGCAAATGATTTTTAATTAAATATAAAAATCATGTCGTGCTGCAAAGTTGCACGTAATAGTGCAAAAACTGATCGGGTCGACCTTTTGAGTTTTTTCAAAAACTATTTAATATTCCTGCAAAATTTGAAGTCCGCCCAGTGAATAGTTTATGAGATTTACCGCAAATAAACGGGAATGGAAAAAAACGTTTTTCACTATATCTAGGGACTCTAGATCGCCAATGAACAGTCCAATTTTCACTAAAAAAATTAGGAAATAGCCGTTACTAAAATTTTATTTGAGATGTCAACATCATGATTTTTTAGTTAAAATATCAACAGCATGATGTTCATGTAATTTGATCTTAAAATGGCAACTTTACCTATAAATGTGAACTTGCTTATTCAAGATAATATATATACCAATATTAGGAAATGGACAGTATTTATTAAATTTATAGACAGGCTTATAAACTAACCACTATATTCATATGTCTAATTCCTTCGACATCAATCTATTACGAGAACAAAATACTCGATGCGGTATCTAACTAAATTACACTCGTACAATATCACTGATGCCTAATATACAGCACAAAAACATGCGAAACAGATTCAGTAGCCTGCTGCTTGTACAAATAATAGCACTGTAACTTTGACGAGCAATAAAATCTTAATGTTAATACTCAGCCATCGGGTATTCACAAATTAATTTATATCGCCTCGGCTCAAGGAGGCAGAAGCAACCACGAGAAAATAAAAAAGAAGAAATTGGTGGAAAAAGAACAACTAGTGCAGCAACAAGGGAGATGCTTGCCATCATTAAGTAAGATGGTAATATGGAGGAAGAGGAAATAATCGCTAAAGGCTGACTGCGAAACCAGTTCGATCGTAGTGATATTTGAATATTTTAATTTTCTTTTAACTGTAGCCGACAGCTTAAATTGAACCTTAAGGCATTTAGCTTAAGAAATGAAAAGGAAGGTATTCATATATACTCGTATTTGAAATAAAGTACTGAACCACAAATTTGGAACGGTACATTCGTACAATTACATGCCTTTTTCACGAAACTTAGTTAGTGGTTACTGAAATTATTTTATGTCAGTAAAGCCCGTATCAAAACTTTTTTAATATGAATACTTTTTATTGAAAAACAAATTAAAAAAGGAGAAAATGTTGTATTTCCATCTTATTTGGCTTGACAAAGTCATTTAGTAAAAAATGATAAAAATAATAATATTGATATTATAGTAACACTAATAATAATAATAACAATAAAAAATAAGTAAAATAATACTTACAATATTATTGGCATAAAAATTAATGCTCACCTTAGCTTACTACTAATAAGATGCTATCATTGGAGCAAAATTAATGCAGATTATGTAATAAACTCCTAGTGCATGTATCGATCGATTTTCAGAAGGTTTTCGACTCGGCATCTCATGCATGGCTACTAAGACCCTGGAATTCTACGGAATTTATCTAACCATCTGCAGATTAAAGAGAGAAGAAGACAAAATAGATCCCAATCTACAAAGGTACCTTTGAAGTGGACAGCTTAAGCCCATTATGGTTAAACATGGCATTGAACCCTTTAAGAGGGACGCTTAACAGAAAGTAATATTTTTGCATCTTAAATGCGGACCCTAAATGCGGATTACGCATTTACTCTATACTAATGACCTAAAAGTTTAGGAGATCTAAAGCTCATCTACTCCTTTTCATACTTGTATCCGAGATATATGTTGTACAGCAACATTTAATGATCAGTTTATAATAATCACAATAATATTCGGATGCAAGCTAATTGCAGGCAGTGAGTATATACAAAGACATGGCACAGTTGCAAATAACGTAATTCGTTTTTAGCAAACCATATTTTTTGTATTCACCCGAGACAGCACTGGAAAACAAATATATATTGATCTAACTATACATACAAATAAAACTTAATACATAACAAACCTGATTTGGTGTTACAAAATAAAACAAAAAGTATAACTTACCTACATTATATAGTCCGTCCTGCTAAGACAAGAAAACGTAATAGCAATTGACTTTTTTGGTTTTTCACAATGTATCACTATGCAGAATCTGAATGTCGCAACCTAATCAGATATAGTGATTTTAGATAGATTATTTGTCGTATCAGCGAAAGTCTAGAAGATCGCATGTCAAAAAGTTCTAACTACTGGCTACTAGGTTCTATTGTCGTATCTCCACATAGCACTAACGATTTTGAGTCATAATATTCAGGATAGTTGTTAATTAAGAGAATAGAGTCGTATTAGTATTTTGAAACAAGTAAAGTGGAATTTGCTCTATTTAATTCATGATTGTGAATGTTTCTATATATATATATATATATATATATATATATATATAATAGTAGAATATATATATATATATATATATATATATATATATATATATATATATTTTATTGGTTTAATTTTTCTTTGACCAGTTTGAGTATATATTTTTATTTTTATTTCAATTTTCTTGATTTAAGGTCAATTTAAAAAATTTACACATATACTTTAAATCATATATTTGCCCATAAACATGATGTAGTTAGATAACGTTTCGACCGCACTTCGGTCTTTTTCAAATCTAAAAATGGAGAAGGGCGTAGAATTTTAATTTAGTATTTTTACATTTAATATTTTATTTTGTTAGTATTACCTTAGAACGTAAACTATTAAGGAAAGTACATTTATTTTTAATTTTATAAAAATGGAAAGTGAAAATTTTCCTTCTTACCTCAATACGTAGGATTATTCAAAACGGTGCAAGATGTCACATTTCCACATATATACATACACATCGATACAATTAAAACACACGTATTATGTTAAAACATTAAGATAAGACATCACATTGGTTATTCCAGTATTGAAATATAAAATTTACTCAGGTTGTTGACGTCCTTCTTATCGTTGATGGCATTTTTACTTTTTTGTATTTTGACCATCTCAAAAAATTCTCTTTTTTTAGTTTGCGGTTCGGATTTTAAGATTTTGGTGTTACTATAATCAAAGGTATGTTTTTTTGAATTTTCATGATTTGTTAGAGCCGTCGCGTTTTTTTTGTCATACTTGTGACCCTTCAGTCGGTTTTCCAAGTATTGGCTAGTTTGACCTATGTACACACTGTTGCAATCTTTGCAGGGTATTTCATAAATAACATTACTTTTTTTGTTTTTTGGGATTTTGGATTTTAATCTGGAAAAATTATTTGATAGTAGATTGGAAGCCTTGTGACAAGTTTGAATATTATATTGTTTAAATAATTTTTGAAGTGGTTGGGATAAGCCGTTTATAAAGGGTAAAGATATAAATTTTTTTGTGTTTGAAGTCTGATTATTTTTTCTGTCGTTCGAGTTATAAAATTTGTGGATTCTACTTTTAATGGTTTTGTTTATCAAATGTTCGGGATAATTATTTATTTTTAGAGCATTTCTGGCTTTTTCTAAGGCTTGCTTCCGGTATTCAGGATCTGAGAGCATGATGGCGCGATCTGCTAAACCTACAATTACGGATTTTTTTTGGGAATTTGGGTGGTTCGATTTATAGTTTAAGTATCTAGAAGACCAAGTTGATTTTGTATACCATTCAGTTTTCATATTTTCGCCTATATGGTGTATTGTTAAGTCTAAAAAGTTAATTCTGTTATTTTTTTCGACTTCAATTGTAAATTGTAAGCTTTTATGAAATTCGTTAAATGTAGTTAAGACATTATTTACTTGATTTTCTGGTATTGTAGTAATGCAGTCATCAACATAACGGTAAAAAAATGGTATGTCGATGTTTAGATTTTTTAAAACTTTTGTTTCCAGGTCTTCCATTACTATTTGTGCTACAACGCTTGATATGGAGGCACCCATTGCGCATCCCTCTGTTTGTTGATATAACTGATCTTCATATAAAAAATATGTGGAGTTAAGGGTTAATTCAACTGCTTTGATAAATTCCTCTTGTGGTATATCTGTATATTTTTTAATTTCTGACCACTTTTCTTTTATTACTTTTATTGCAAGTGGTATGGGTACATTTGTATATAAGGATATTACGTCTAACGAGATTAGCAGGTAGTTTTTTGGAATTTTTATATTTTTTATTTTTTGTTTAAATTGAAATGAATCTTTTATATAATAGTTGTTTTTGTATATAATATTACTGAGGATACCTTTTAAGTAATTTGATAGAGGGGTGTATGGGGATTGTATGCAAGAAACTATTGGGCGCAATGGGATATCTTTTTTATGAAGTTTTGGTAATCCGTATATTTTTGGTGGCACGGCGTTTCGAATTTTGAGGTTTTTAGCAGTATTTGGAGAGATAAATTGTTTTTTTTCCCAAAAATCAATTAGTTCGTTATTTTTTTTTTGGTATTGGTTTGTGGGGTCCAATTTAATTTTTTTGTATGTTTTTGTATCATTCAATAAGGAATTCATTTTTTTGGAATACTCTGTTGCTTGCATTATTACGGTTTTGTTAGATTTATCGGCTCTAAGTATTTTAATTTCAGGGTTTTCTTTTAAGAATTTTTTAGTTTTCGTTATTTTTGAAGAAAAATTATTATTGTTGTTTTTATGAGCTTTAAGTTTGTTTTTAAAATTAGTAATTATATTGCAAGTTTTTGCCCTGATTTGATCTTTTTCTTCCATTTTTAAATTGTATATACCTGTTTCTATATTACAAATTACGTTTTCTGTTGGTAATTGTTTTTCGTTATTTATTTCTACCGCAAAGTTGGGACCTAAGCTGAGTACATCTGTTGCAAAATCCGGAATATGTTTATCTGTTAAATTTTCAATCCAAGTTGTTGTTGTGATTTGAGCTGAGGGCCTTTGTTTTGTGATTAGGTTAATAATTTTATTTTTATTTTTTTCTTTTATATTTTGAAAATGTTTTTCAATATTGGTCGATGTTTGATGTATGAATTTATTAAATATATTTTCCGGCACATATCCTATTAATTGCTCTATCAGTCTATCTAATTCTCGAATGAGTTCACTAATATGAAGGGTAGTTTCAGTTATTAGTAAGTTGATCACATTTAAGTGAAATTTTGGTAAAATATATTTTGTAAATTTACGTTCTAAGTTTACATTTTTGAATTTGATGTGGGCTGTTTTAAAGTTTAAAAAGGTTGGTGTTATTTGTTCTGATTTACACCGTAGTAGAAAAATTCTTCTATTTTTTTGATTGGACAGCTTTCTTGATAAGTTTTCATAAATTTTTAAATTAATTACGGCGTCTCTTCCCAATGAATCTTCGATTGTGTTGTAAGTTAGTATTTCTTCATCCATACTGATATAAATTTTATTGGTTTAATTTTTCTTTGACCAGTTTGAGTATATATTTTTATTTTTATTTCAATTTTCTTGATTTAAGGTCAATTTAAAAAATTTACACATATACTTTAAATCATATATTTGCCCATAAACATGATGTAGTTAGATAACGTTTCGACCGCACTTCGGTCTTTTTCAAATCTAAAAATGGAGAAGGGCGTAGAATTTTAATTTAGTATTTTTATATTTAATATTTTATTTTGTTGCAAGCAACAGAGTATTCCAAAAAAATGAATTCCTTATTGAATGATACAAAAACATACAAAAAAATTAAATTGGACCCCACAAACCAATACCAAAAAAAAAATAACGAACTAATTGATTTTTGGGAAAAAAAACAATTTATCTCTCCAAATACTGCTAAAAACTTCAAAATTCGAAACGCCGTGCCACCAAAAATATACGGATTACCAAAACTTCATAAAAAAGATATCCCATTGCGCCCAATAGTTTCTTGCATACAATCCCCATACACCCCTCTATCAAATTACTTAAAAGGTATCCTCAGTAATATTATATACAAAAACAACTATTATATAAAAGATTCAATTTAAACAAAAAATAAAAAATATAAAAATTCCAAAAAACTACCTGCTAATCTCGTTAGACGTAATATCCTTATATACAAATGTACCCATACCACTTGCAATAAAAGTAATAAAAGAAAAGTGGTCAGAAATTAAAAAATATACAGATATACCACAAGAGGAATTTATCAAAGCAGTTGAATTAACCCTTAACTCCACATATTTTTTATATGAAGATCAGTTATATCAACAAACAGAGGGATGCGCAATGGGTGCCTCCATATCAAGCGTTGTAGCACAAATAGTAATGGAAGACCTGGAAACAAAAGTTTTAAAAAATCTAAACATCGACATACCATTTTTTTACCGTTATGTTGATGACTGCATTACTACAATACCAGAAAATCAAGTAAATAATGTCTTAACTACATTTAACGAATTTCATAAAAGCTTACAATTTACAATTGAAGTCGAAAAAAATAACAGAATTAACTTTTTAGACTTAAGTCGAAAAAAATAACAGAATTAACTTTTTAGACTTAACAATACACCATATAGGCGAAAATATGAAAACTGAATGGTATACAAAATCAACTTGGTCTTCTAGATACTTAAACTATAAATCGAACCACCCAAATTCCCAAAAAAAATCCGTAATTGTAGGTTTAGCAGATCGCGCCATCATGCTCTCTGATCCTGAATACCGGAAGCAAGCCTTAGAAAAAGCCAGAAATGCTCTAAAAATAAATAATTATCCCGAACATTTGATAAACAAAACCATTAAAAGTAGAATCCACAAATTTTATAACTCGAACGACAGAAAAAATAATCAGACTTCAAACACAAAAAAATTTATATCTTTACCCTTTATAAACGGCTTATCCCAACCACTTCAAAAATTATTTAAACAATATAATATTCAAACTTGTCACAAGGCTTCCAATCTACTATCAAATAATTTTTCCAGATTAAAATCCAAAATCCCAAAAAACAAAAAAAGTAATGTTATTTATGAAATACCCTGCAAAGATTGCAACAGTGTGTACATAGGTCAAACTAGCCAATACTTGGAAAACCGACTGAAGGGTCACAAGTATGACAAAAAAAACGCGACGGCTCTAACAAATCATGAAAATTCAAAAAAACATACCTTTGATTATAGTAACACCAAAATCTTAAAATCCGAACCGCAAACTAAAAAAAGAGAATTTTTTGAGATGGTCAAAATACAAAAAAGTAAAAATGCCATCAACGATAAGAAGGACGTCAACAACCTGAGTAAATTTTATATTTCAATACTGGAATAACCAATGTGATGTCTTATCTTAATGTTTTAACATAATACGTGTGTTTTAATTGTATCGATGTGTATGTATATATGTGGAAATGTGACATCTTGTACCGTTTTGAATAATCCTACGTATTGAGGTAAGAAGGAAAATTTTCACTTTCCATTTTTATAAAATTAAAAATAAATGTACTTTCCTTAATAGTTTACGTTCTAAGGTAATACTAACAAAATAAAATATTAAATGTAAAAATACTAAATTAAAATTCTACGCCCTTCTCCATTTTTAGATTTGAAAAAGACCGAAGTGCGGTCGAAACGTTATCTAACTACATCATGTTTATGGGCAAATATATGATTTAAAGTATATGTGTAAATTTTTTAAATTGACCTTAAATCAAGAAAATTGAAATAAAAATAAAAATATATACTCAAACTGGTCAAAGAAAAATTAAACCAATAAAATTTATATCAGTATGGATGAAGAAATACTAACTTACAACACAATCGAAGATTCATTGGGAAGAGACGCCGTAATTAATTTAAAAATTTATGAAAACTTATCAAGAAAGCTGTCCAATCAAAAAAATAGAAGAATTTTTCTACTACGGTGTAAATCAGAACAAATAACACCAACCTTTTTAAACTTTAAAACAGCCCACATCAAATTCAAAAATGTAAACTTAGAACGTAAATTTACAAAATATATTTTACCAAAATTTCTCTTAAATGTGATCAACTTACTAATAACTGAAACTACCCTTCATATTAGGGAACTCATTCGAGAATTAGATAGACTTAAAGATCAATTAATAGGATATGTGCCGGAAAATATATTTAATAAATTCATACATCAAACATCGACCAATATTGAAAAACATTTTCAAAATATAAAAGAAAAAAATAAAAATAAAATTATTAACCTAATCACAAAACAAAGGCCCTCAGCTCAAATCACAACAACAACTTGGATTGAAAATTTAACAGATAAACATATTCCGGATTTTGCAACAGATGTACTCAGCTTAGGTCCCAACTTTGCGGTAGAAATAAATAACGAAAAACAATTACCAACAGAAAACATAATTTGTAGTATAGAAACAGGTATATACAATTTAAAAATGGAAGAAAAAGATCAAATCAGGGCAAAAACTTGCAATATAATTACTAATTTTAAAAACAAACTTAAAGCTCATAAAAACAACAATAATAATTTTTCTTCAAAAATAACGAAAACTAAAAAATTCTTAAAAGAAAACCCTGAAATTAAAATACTTAGAGCCGATAAATCTAACAAAACCGTAATAATGCAAACAACAGAGTATTCCAAAAAAATGAATTCCTTATTGAATGATACAAAAACATACAAAAAAATTAAATTGGACCCCACAAACCAATACCAAAAAAAAAATAACGAACTAATTGATTTTTGGGAAAAAAAAACAATTTATCTCTCCAAATACTGCTAAAAACCTCAAAATTCGAAACGCCGTGCCACCAAAAATATACGGATTACCAAAACTTCATAAAAAAGATATCCTATTGCGCCCAATAGTTTCTTGCATACAATCCCCATACACCCCTCTATCAAATTACTTAAAAGGTATCCTCAGTAATATTATATACAAAAACAACTATTATATAAAAGATTCATTTCAATTTAAACAAAAAATAAAAAATATAAAAATTCCAAAAAACTACCTGCTAATCTCGTTAGACGTAATATCCTTATATACAAATGTACCCATACCACTTGCAATAAAAGTAATAAAAGAAAAGTGGTCAGAAATTAAAAAATATACAGATATACCACAAGAGGAATTTATCAAAGCAGTTGAATTAACCCTTAACTCCACATATTTTTTATATGAAGATCAGTTATATCAACAAACAGAGGGATGCGCAATGGGTGCCTCCATATCAAGCGTTGTAGCACAAATAGTAATGGAAGACCTGGAAACAAAAGTTTTAAAAAATCTAAACATCGACATACCATTTTTTTACCGTTATGTTGATGACTGCATTACTACAATACCAGAAAATCAAGTAAATAATGTCTTAACTACATTTAACGAATTTCATAAAAGCTTACAATTTACAATTGAAGTCGAAAAAAATAACAGAATTAACTTTTTAGACTTAACAATACACCATATAGGCGAAAATATGAAAACTGAATGGTATACAAAATCAACTTGGTCTTCTAGATACTTAAACTATAAATCGAACCACCCAAATTCCCAAAAAAAATCCGTAATTGTAGGTTTAGCAGATCGCGCCATCATGCTCTCAGATCCTGAATACCGGAAGCAAGCCTTAGAAAAAGCCAGAAATGCTCTAAAAATAAATAATTATCCCGAACATTTGATAAACAAAACCATTAAAAGTAGAATCCACAAATTTTATAACTCGAAATAAAATATTAAATGTAAAAATACTAAATTAAAATTCTACGCCCTTCTCCATTTTTAGATTTGAAAAAGACCGAAGTGCGGTCGAAACGTTATCTAACTACATCATGTTTATGGGCAAATATATGATTTAAAGTATATGTGTAAATTTTTTAAATTGACCTTAAATCAAGAAAATTGAAATAAAAATAAAAATATATATATATATATATAAAAAGTAGAATATATATATATATATATATATATATATATATATATATATATATATATATATATATTACAGATCAAGATGCAGGATCATTATGATAAAAAATTTGTTTCAAGATCAGATTTAGACATAAATCTAATTAAACCTACGTAAATTTGATTATAAATAATGTTTTCTATTTTACGGTAGAAAGTGAGAGAAATTGAAAAGAAGATACTATAATCTAGGCTATGTAAGCAAGAGTTTTCTAAGGTTCAGTTACGTTAACATGATAAACTAAAAAGAAAAAGATTTGTTTTGAAAGATTTTTCTCCGAAAACCTTTAGTTTTCTCCAATAAAGATATGAAGATTATATAGTTAGAAAAATACCACATGCAAATTATCAAATAGATTATTATTTTAATAGGATTCACCCATATTACATCAAAACATAATTAAAGTGACCAACATAATCTGTTAATCAAACTAGTCTCGTTCTATTGAAAATATATCTTTTCCTGTTTATCCTGTGTTTTTAATAATTAATAATAATAATAGGAAAATATTATTAAAATCCAAAATCCCAAAAAACAAAAAAAGTAATGTTATTTATGAAATACCCTGCAAAGATTGCAACAGTGTGTACATAGGTCAAACTAGCCAATACTTGGAAAACCGACTGAAGGGTCACAAGTATGACAAAAAAAACGCGACGGCTCTAACAAATCATGAAAATTCAAAAAAACATACCTTTGATTATAGTAACACCAAAATCTTAAAATCCGAACCGCAAACTAAAAAAAGAGAATTTTTTGAGATGGTCAAAATACAAAAAAGTAAAAATGCCGTCAACAATAAGAAGGACGTCAACAACCTGAGTAAATTTTATATTTCAATACTGGAATAACCAATGTGATGTCTTATCTTAATGTTTTAACATAATACGTGTGTTTTAATTGTATCGATGTGTATGTATATATGTGGAAATGTGACATCTTGTACCGTTTTGAATAATCCTACGTATTGAGGTAAGAAGGAAAATTTTCACTTTCCATTTTTATAAAATTAAAAATAAATGTACTTTCCTTAATAGTTTACGTTCTAAGGTAATACTAACAAAATAAAATATTAAATGTAAAAATACTAAATTAAAATTCTACGCCCTTCTCCATTTTTAGATTTGAAAAAGACCGAAGTGCGGTACGTTATCTAACTACATCATGTTTATGGGCAAATATATGATTTAAAGTATATGTGTAAATTTTTTAAATTGACCTTAAATCAAGAAAATTGAAATAAAAATAAAATATATATATATATATAAAAAGTAGAATATATATATATATATATATATATATATATATATATATATATATATATATATATATATATTACAGATCAAGATGCAGGATCATTATGATAAAAAATTTGTTTCAAGATCAGATTTAGACATAAATCTAATTAAACCTACGTAAATTTGATTATAAATAATGTTTTCTATTTTACGGTAGAAAGTGAGAGAAATTGAAAAGAAGATACTATAATCTAGGCTATGTAAGCAAGAGTTTTCTAAGGTTCAGTTACGTTAACATGATAAACTAAAAAGAAAAAGATTTGTTTTGGATTTCCTAGATTTTTCTCCCGATTTAGCTTTGAAACCTTTAGTTTTCTCCAATAAAGATATGAAGATTATATAGTTAGAAAAATTACCACATGCAAATTATCAAATAGATTATTATTTTAATAGGATTCACCCATATTACATCAAAACATAATTAAAGTGACCAACATAATCTGTTAATCAAACTAGTCTCGTTCTATTGAAAATATATCTTTTCCTGTTTATCCTGTGTTTTTAATAATTAATAATAATAATAGGAAAATATAGCTAGGACGCTTTCAGTATAAGAATACCAAGACGTAACTAACAAAAGTTTTGAATGGATTTTTCCAAATCTAATGTAGTTAAAATGTTTAAACTTTTCGTATGCTCAAGTCAGAACCCGTGCACCAAAGATCAGTATTGTCAAAAAATATGCTTGGCAGAACATCATTTACATAATAATTAATTTCTCAAGAATTACTTTTATCACATAACACTTCCTGTCTTAGCAGGGTAGTACAGGTATTGCAATTCCATCGAGTCATTTAACAATCATTTGTTGCAACACTAGCTCAAAAAAAAGTATTCATACTACATACTTACTCAAAAATAAACTTACTAGACTTGGCAGACAAAGTGAGAAAGTCAAGAAAATAATAATAATAATAATAATAATAGAAACCTTCATACTGGTTACATACTCGTAGATTATAAAAAAGCCTTTGATTAGATACCCCACAGTTGGCTAACCAGAGTGCTAGAATTATACAAAGTCAATAAAAACATTAGGCAATTTCTTACGCAAATCATGAGTACATGGAAAACTAAAATCAACCTGAGAACACAAAAATAACACATCGAAACAGAAGAGATCTATATCCGACGAGGCATATTCCAGGGAGATTCACTCAGCGCTTTGTGGTTCTGCCTATGTCTCAATCCACTTTCAAACACACTGAATAACACAAACTTCAGATTCCATATTAAACACCAAAAGATAACCTACACAAAATAAACCATCTCTTGTACATGGATGACAAAAAATTATACGCAAGCATAAAGGCACAGCTAAAGGAACTCCTAAAAATCACAGAAACGTTTACCCTGGGCACCAACATTGAATTTGGTATAAATAAATGCAAGCTACTTCATATCATCAGGTGCAGGAGATGTCACCAGCAGAAAGAAAAGATCGATCACATAACGAGTGGATGTAGAATGATGGCCGGAACTGAATACACCGCGAGACACAACTCATCAGCGAAGGTCGTTCATCAAGCATTAGCCACAACATACAAACTAACGGAGAACACAGATCCTTACTACCATTATACACTAACATCCATACTTGAAAACAAAAACTACAAGCTCTACTGGGACATTGACATCAATACAGTTAAAACAATCCCCGCAAACAGACCCGATGTCACCTTTCAATCCAAAAAAGAGAAGACCACTTATTTAATTGACATGGCTGTCCACAACGACGAGAACACCCAAACGAAATACAGTGAGAAGATCGTTAAATACACTGACTTGGTAATAGAAGTAAAAAGGCTGTGGAAACAGGAAAGAGTCATCATTGTTCCTCTGGTCATATCAGGTCTCACCCAACAACGTTTACACCGCATTTGGGTCAATTAGTACTTAATACAGACATTCACAGGAACATTTTTCCTTTTCGATGATTTCTTAATTGAGATCTCCCTGGATACAAGCTTGCCTGATGAGAAGACCCAGAAATGGATCTCAGCAGGGGTAGTTCCTATTCAAGATCAAGTCATTAGAACTAGAAGCCACGAAAAATACATCCTTAAAGCTCCAGACGTTACTGATATCTGTTGTAAACGTCATACGCAAAGGGAGACTATAGGACCCACAACGTTTGCCTGTCCAACTTTGGCTAAGACGAGCTATACATAAAGATCATACGTAAAGACCTTAGAGCGAGATGTAGTTTAAACAATCCACCAGATCAACCTTTGAACCTTACTACAAATATGTGTCAAATCCCCTTGAAGAAAACAATAAACAGGTTGCATTGGGACAAAACAATCTTTGCAGACGTCACGGTTCAGTTTAATAAACCAGATATTACTCTAGTTGACAAAGACAAAAAAAATAACTTACCTTATCGATATCTCTACAACGAACAATAGTAATTTCGTAAGTATGTTGAAAAGGTAGAAAAGTATGAAGTTCTTCGAAGAGAGAACTTGTGCCCGACTTACCTTAGTAACACTGATTACCTGAAAAACGGTAAAAAAACACTAATAATATTAATACACTGTGTGGCCGTTTATAAGTAGCCGACCTGCCAACCAAAATTTTAACGCAATTATTATATTCTAGCTTTGGAACAACTTATGTCTAAATGGCATAGTAAGCCTATTCAAGGCATACATTAGTCGCTGTAGAAAATGTAAATATAGCTGCATTTGCTTCTACGGCATATTAACATCACGGAATTTGTTAAGACGGACTAGTTGTTGTGAGCAATCTAATGAGCGGTTTCCGAAACAAATACATGGATTACAGAATTGTAGAGTGCTCCGCTATGGCACCAATCTGAATAGGCATGACAGGGCTAGTGAAATTAGCCATCAAAAACTTAGGAACGGTTATATACACCTGGCGAACAATGTTCTCTATTGCCAATATGAGCTTCCACAGGTATATGAAGACAGGCGTATCAGGCTGCAATGGAATTGTAAAATTATTCTGGAGGAAACAAATTAAATATTATCCAAGACTTACTACTTATCTTCAAATCTCAAAATAAACCATTTATAATACATTTTGCAATGCGTCGGTCCAAGGTTACATTAAGTAAATAATAAAGTACTTACATTAAGACATGAGATAAGTCAAAAGTGAAACATGAATTCTGTAGTCATTCTCTTATTGTGCAAAAGTATCTAAATAATTTAACTAATATCATGGAACTTGGCTTACTACAATAACTACAATAATATTGTGTAGCCTAGACAGACAGCTCACTCAAAGAAAATGTGAAAAAGACTATTTGCGTTGTGCGTATGTTGTATTTGGATGTAAACGCCTTTATACAATCGGATATATATATATATATATATATATATATATATATATATATATATATATATATATATAAAGAAATAAAAATAAAAGAAATCTGAATAAAGGTGCGTGTGAAAGCACATTTTTATTTATTTTCGGTTTTACCACGCATTTTAAACGCATTCGCCAAAATCCTTATTCGGAACCCCAATAAGTGGCGCCAAGTGATATGCTTGGCTCGTAGAACTTTTCCACTTACATAGACGTTTTCGTTATTAATTGTGTCCCATCGATGATTTCTTAATTGAGCTCTCCCTGGATATAAGCCTGCCTGAAGAGGGTAAAGGTTCAGATATTGACGCAGGAGAAGTATCCTGTGACACAATCGAAAGCAATGTGTTCTCATAAGCCGTTTACCGAAGTCGATATGATTCCTACGGGAAAACTTTGTGAAAAATTCATTCCAATTGCTCGAACTATCATGGCGTAACCTGTGCACATACACATACACCTTTTTGAGGTCAGTTAAAAAGATGTTTAATTCCTGTTGGACTAGACTTTAGCCTCAACTCGACATTTACTTTCAAAATTATATTTTAGTTAAGGTTGTGTAATTTATTACACAACATTTCTAATAAAAATTATTTGATTTACCCTTATCTTAAACCGGTTTTGCTTTGAGCGGCAAGGTTGCTGGACTTTGGAGATTTGTATTTAAATATATTACTCAAATATTCTATTCTAAAACATAAAGATAAAGCCTTGTCTAAATATAAATCACAGAAAACCGAAACTAATTGGCTTGAGTATAGGAGGCTAAGAAATTTTTTCACTTTCATGTATTCGGCAAGAAAAGGCTGCCTATCTGTGTCATTTGGAACGTCAGAAAAATGATAAATCACTGTGGTCCGCACTTAAGAATTTAAATATTCAAACCATAAAAAATACTTCATTACCCCAACATCTCATGAATCCGAACAACATAAACAATTTCTTTACCAGTGTTTTTTGCAAATCTAACAATTCCACTGAAAAAATACATTTTTATCAGAATAATAGATTTCGAGATGGTTTGAATTTCAATTTTCAACTTACCGATTTTCAAACAGTAAATGCAGCAGTTGACTCCATTAAGTCAAATGGTAGTGGCAACGACAACATTTCTCTAACTATGATTAAACTCTGCAAACATAAAATCCTATATCATGTGACTCATATAATCAACTGCTGCCTGGAGTTGGGATACTTCCCGTCATCTTGGAAGCGCTCACTTGTTTGTCCTTTGCCGAAGATATCCAATCCTCAGTCTGTCGGAGATCTTCGTCCGATTAGCCTAATCCCGACACTATCCAAAATTCTGGAAAAGATAGTCTCTTTGCAGATGACAACTTATTTGGTTAAAAATAATATCCTCCCGAAGTATCAAAGTGGTTTTAGAAAAATGTTCAGCACCACCTCTGCCCTTTTAGACTTGACTGACAACATTTTTCGTAGCCTTGACAAGGGTATGGCTGCGGTCTTGGTGGCTTTAGACTTTTCAAAAGCTTTCGACACTATAGATCACGACCTTCTATGTGGAAAATTGCACTATTATGGTTTTGATGAAGCCGCAGTTGATTTTTTCGGAAGCTATCTCTCGGGACGCTCACAATGTGTAGTACTTAGTGGTGAACGGTCAGAGTATCGAGAGGTAATCTCGAGTGTCCCTCAGGGTTCAATTTTAGGGCCCCTTCTATTTACTCTTTATACGGCGCATCTTTTCGAACAAGACTTAAATTGTTGCCTCCGTTCATATGCGGATGATACCCAGATGTTGTTCCCTTTTGACTACAATGATATTGATAATGCACAAATTATCATTAATAGTGATTTAGAAACTATACTTGAGTACTCAAGAACTCATAATTTGAAACTAAATGCTAACAAAACAAACATAATAGTTTTTTCTTCGGAACGTAGAAGAAAGTATGTACAGGATAATCTTATTATAAGAATAGAAAACGTTGTCTTGAAATATGCGCAGAAGGTAAAAGTGTTGGGTGTCACAATAGATGAGAGGTTAAAGTTTTATGATCATATATCAAATTTAGTTAGAATTGCATATTGTAAGCTCAGAGTCCTTTATACTAACAAGTTAATTTTAAATTTCAAAGTGCGCAAAAAATTGTCGGAAAGTTTAGTCATGTCAGTCCTTAATTATTGCAACATTGTTTACTATCCTTGCCTTGATGTCATAACAAAAAAAAGAGTTCAAAGTATTCAAAACACATGCTGTCGATTTGTATTTCGACTACGTAAGTATGATCATATTTCCCCTAAATTTGTCGAACTAAATTGGTTAAAATTTAACAAAATCGTACACCTTCATTACTTTGCATTTCTCCATAAGTTGTTTATAAATTCTGAACCAATGTATCTCCGTGAAAAACTTATAGCTAGAAGCGCAATACATGATCTAAATATACGCTCGTCTACCACCCTCACAATGCCGATTCACTCCACCGCCCTCTTTCAAAACTCTTTTACATTCAACGCTGTAAAATTGTATAATTCCTTAAGCACCCACAATAAATCACTTCCGCCTCTGGCGTTTCGGCGAAACATCAAAATCGGCCTTCATCATAATCAACTCATTACTCTGTTCTGATTTTTTTTTTTTTTTTTTCATTTCTCCAGTTATCTTATTGTCCATCATGCGACCCGGTCATTTGTTTGTTTATCTGATATTAATTTTTCATTAAACTAACATTACTATTTGAAATTCTGTGTATGTGTGTGTATGTATGTATATATGTATTTGTGTATGTATGTATATATGTATATATATGTATGTGTGTATGTATGTATATGTATATATATACATATATAATATAATATAATATAATTTATTTTACATTATTTATATTGTTATTGTTTAATATTATAGATAATTTTGTTATTTTAGGTAAGTTTACTATTAATAATTTTTACTAGTAACATGGTTAAGTGTAAGAGTAGCCTTAGGCTAAACTTCGCCATTTACATCTATTCATCATCTTGTACTATACCACACCATTGTAAAAAATTATTTAAATAAAAGCCGTTAAGTAAGTAAGTAAGTAAGTAAATATGCAATTAAAACTCATTTAATACTTTTTCGTTGCATTTTAATCAATAATTTTTTTTGATTGCAATTGACTTTTAACTTTAGGTGTTGACTTTTAACTTTAGGTGTGGCGTAAGGGAGCGAAGAACGTAAATATTATATATTCCTAAACTTGTAACAGGTAACAGCAATTTTCATTATAGCCATTTTCTTTTATTACTATTATTACCCTCGTAAAAGGGAAGTATGGTAATCGTGAAAAAAATCACCCTCTCAGTTTTTACATATCTTCATGTTTCAGCGTCCCTAGATGATAAAAAATATGTTTTATCAATTCCGTCGATCCGTCTGTCGGTTTGTTTTACTGTTTGTCAGTTCACGGCTTAGCTTAAAAACTACTTATTCCATTGACTTCAAATTTTGGTCAAAAAGAAGGGTCATATGGGGATGGCCTGGTAACACTTTGGTAAAAATCTATAAAGGCAAAACAAAATGGGGGCCTAGTGAAATGTTAAAAAAATTATTACAAAAAAACTACTTATCCAATTTATCTCAAATTTTGCATACCAATTAAGTATTACGTAGGAACTGGCAAAATTTTGTAACGAATCCAAGATGGCGGAACAAAATGACGGCTTAGAGTTAGTATTTTCATGCCCAAATAACTTTATTCTTCGAATATTTACCGAGGAAACGATTGTTGAAGCAATTGTAACCATGGAAAATATCCACCGAACAAAATTATACGGGGAAAATACCAGCCCTTAGTATAATATTTAAAAATTCAGCCTGAAAAACTACTTAGCAGACTGATTTCAAATTGAGTGTCATGAATAATTGTAGAACACAGATGAACTACTAAAACTGTGGTACTAATTCAAGATGGCCGAACAAAATGGCGGCTAACTAAAATATTTGTAATCATGAAAAAATCACCTTCTCAGGTTTTACATATCTCAGGTTTTACATATCTAGATGCCAAAAATATGTTTTACCAATTCCTTCGGTCCGTCTGTGGGTTTGTTTGTCTATCTGTCATTTCACGGCATAGCTTAAAAACTACTTATCAGATTATCTTTAAATTTTTTCAAAAATTAAGGGTCATATGGAGATGACCTGGTGATATTTTGGTAAAAATCCTAATATGCCGGAATAAGATGGCGGTCTTGTGAAACGTTAAAAACAATTATTACTGACAAACTAATGATCCAATTTACCTCAAATTTTGTACCAAAATCAGGTATTATATGGGAATGAACTGGTAACGTATATATAAGATAGCAAAACAAAATGGCGGCCTAATAAAATATTTAAACAATCAGCCTGAAAACATTAATAATTTGTAGAATAATTTTAAATTTTGTTCAAGCATTAAGTGTGATATATAGCAATAAATTGGTATGAATTCAACCAACAACTCCTAGAACAAAAGGACAAACTGCTTACTTCTAAAAATGCTCTGATGTCACGTTCCGTAGGTGAATGATTAACGAGTTTTTGATTGGCTACCGCGTCGACCAATAAGTGACCTACGGTTATGTTTGAATTTTGTTGCCGCCTAGTCCTCTTCGCATCAGCGTTGCCAGAGTGGTCAAGTTTTTTTTAATATCAGGATCTGTTTTCTTTTTAATCAAGCTACAAAACTTTTTTTTTAGTAAAATGTACTTTAAAAGTTGCCAACCTCGCCTAGATAAGGGGCCCCGTAACACTTATTAGTCCCAGGCCTCGTAAGTAATTAATCAGGCCCTGGTTAAAAACAATTGTAATTTGAAGATGAACTCGAAATATTTTGATAGATATCTAATATGACGAAACAATATGAAATATATATACTGAAAAGCTGCCTATCCAATTTATCTTAAATTTTGCACAAAAATCAGGTATTAGGTAAATTCAAGATGTAGAACAAAATGGCGGCCTAATAAACTATTTCAAAATAAAGCCTAAAAAACTATTTGGTAGATGAATTTCAAATTTTATGCAAGAAATATTTGTGGTGAAATAGAATACAATTTTGCCACAAATTCAAGTGACGGAACAAAATAGCGCCAAACAAAATGATTGTAATCGTGAAAAAAAAACAGAGTTTTACATATCTCCGCGTTTTAGCAAATATAGATGCCAAAAAAATAGTTAATAAAAGGAAAGATTAACAATAATGGAAATTAGATAAAGAAAATTTACCGTTTTTTTTTAAATATATTTTATTTCACAGCATATTTTATTTCACACATATTTAAACATCATTTATTTCCTTTAAGTAAAGGCGGTGGAAGTTTGTCAAAGTAACACTCTCGCAGAGATTCTCCAATCTAACCTAGTCCTTGTGTTATCGTTTTGTGCCGGCCGGCTTTTCGAGTTGGTCTACTACTGGTACTACTTCTACATTTCATTTGTGTTTTAATGGTTTTTATTTAAATAGTGATATAAATAGACATTGTAACATTATGCCATATATGTGTTGTGTGCCTTTTTGCAAAGGAAACTACTCCAAAAACACTAAAGCCAGAGTTTTTCGGTTTCCTCGAGACGAAGAATTACACCGAAAATGGTTAAGTGTTATGCCCCGTGACAATTTTGATCCAACTAATACTAACCATGTGTGTGAGTGCCATTTCGAACCTGAGGATTTTATTCGGACAATTTCACAACAGGATTCCAAAGATTGTTAGTTAAATTAAGTTTGCCACGGTTAAAGGAAACTATCATAACTACTAAATTTCCGAACTGTCCCAAATATTTATCAAAAAAGGTGTCAGTTCAGAAAAAGTAAAGGCGATAAACATAAAGAACTTGATGAAATTCGTTTACAACAGGCAATTGAAATAACTAAACATGAAAAACATAAAAAAACTACGTGAATTCATAAATTTTGAAGAATTTAAGATACTATTTCAATGTTTTCGGGTTAATGAAAGATGGTTTTATATTAATGACAGTCTTAAGATTACTATATTTAAAGTAGAGCATTCTGCTGGTCCTTCTATCACTTGGACTGTTGTAATAAATACCGATTTGCAAACTATGACATATCTGTATGGAAAATCCATAAGCATAGAAGTAGATTCACTGAAGAAACCATTTTTGACAAGTAATCTGGATCATAAATAAATACAGTTAAGAAATTTACTTGATACAATTGATAATTCAATGACAAGTCACTTATTAAACTCTGATCATGACAGTGTAAATCCCGAACATGACAATATAAATCCCGAATGTGACAGTGATAATTGCAAGGATGCCTTAAGGTTGACATTTCATTTATTTTGAAGGATGCAGTATGCATTCTGTAGAAACGGTTGTTAATACCTTAATTAGTAGTATTTTTATTATACTTATGAAAAATTACTGTGGCAAGCAAAATAATCGGATGGGTAAACGCTCAGGTAAGAGAAAACTTAATATTTATTTAAAGTGGTGCGGTAATTAATACTTAAGTACTTATAGTTTTGTTTCTACTTGCATGTAATATTACACTACTTACGACATAATTATGTTTTTTATTTGCATTGGCAGAATATTTGTACTTGCAGATTATATAATAGACACCAATCAGCAAACTGGTTTCTATATAAAATAAATTAATAAATAAATGCATATTAAAAATATATATACCTAACATATGTTAAATCCTATGATGAACATATTTCTGAATATTATAATTTATTGGATTAATTAACTTTTGCTGACTGAGGATGCTTAAAAATATATTTATTACAGTGTATTTTTACTGAGATTTTTACCATGCCTTTGAGGTACTATATACTTATACTAGTAGAGGGGATTGGGGGGTTAGTCTCGCTCCCCCCACCACTTTTTTCATTGGTCTCCCACTTCCCGCGCCTGTCCCTGCCACGCCTACTTGACTCTGCTTGATTCTAATTGGTCTTCCCCACTCTTACGTGTGCATCCGGAGGGAGATGTTTTATTTAAGTGTTAGCAGCCAACAGAGCAATTCATTCTTACTGTAATATCAGTATTTTTAAAAGTAACGAAATTAAAAAATATATATTAATTAAAATGAGTTGTCGCCACGTTGTTTTGCAAGAATCAAGTGACCTACATTTTGAGCAATTGGAAAAAAGTCTTCAATGTACGAAGATGAAATACTCGATTTCACGGTGGGAGGAAAAAACATTTTCGACGTTAAGCAAGCATGGTTAGCCGATCTAGATAAAAACAATTTTGAAGAGGTTCAAGACGATAGTGAAGATGAGGGGATACATAATTTCTTTGATGCCGGTTGTGGTGAAAAAGGTCTAGTAAATATTAAAAAAATAAGTGCTAGTGATGCTGTTGAACCAAATTATCTACGCCGCGAAGTTTGTGTTTTTCAAGATTATGTCATCATAATGTCTTCGTTTGGTGGTGCTTATAGTTTGTGCTTACGATGCTATTATTTGCACGCATTAGAAGCACCCCTTGGCAAACACAGTTTTGTGTCTACACATTACAAAAGAGCAATGGAATGTTGTGAAAAAGACTTGCGCTGTACATTGTGCAATGACAATCTTTTTCATTTCAGTGCCCCTGAAACTTGTGTAGTGTGTAATAAAACTGAAGAGAAAAAAATTGAAAACCATTTAGTGGAAAAAAGTAATTTTGAATAAAGTTAAGCAAAAAAAAGATACAATACATTTTGAAAAGGATAGAATGATGGGATTATGGTGGAGGACTTGTAAATATATGCAGTAACAAAAAATTACCTAGGAGTTTTTTTCTACGCACTATAAAAAAGCCGTAGAATATGCAGTGAAGTATAAAAAAATTAGAAACCATTTAGTGGACAAAAGTTATTTTAAAAATAAAATTGCAGAATAACCTTTACAATTAATAGTAGGAGATTAATAATGGTCGAGTGCTATTCAGAACTATTCGTGGACATTCAAGATTATAATTGTCTATTTTGACTTGGTCTCAAAGGACCTTGCTATCTACGATGGTGTACGCTGGTCTAATTTTCTTTTTAAGTCATCATTTAAAAGAACCATGTTATCTGCCAAGGATCAAGAAATAGTTGATTGGTCTGAAGAATCTCATGGGTTGGAATGGGACGTTAGATATATAGAATTAAATGAAATAGAAGAAATACTCAAGAATATTGTAAAGACATATAGTAATCCGAAGATCTATGTCAAAGGCATTACAAAGACAAACTTTTTAAGAAAAATTTTCACCCCAGAGCTGATCATAAGCATTCCAGTCAACGAGGAACCCAAACTACGCAAATTTAAGAAAATTCCAGAATGTTATTTTCATAAAAATTTAAGTCCTTGGCATTGTGCCTTGGGTAATGTAAACATATTATATGATTATAAAAATATTATATGATTATAAAAATTGTTATAAAACTTGTTAAATGAAAAAAAAATAGAAGTATAATCACAAGACAATTTAATTATTAATAAAATATAAGAAAATATAATTAATTTTTGTTTAAACACATAATAAAGAATATTATTATAATACATAATTTTTTTTTAGTCCCACACACTTCCATATTTGATATGCTCCTTAGTACGTTTTATTACCAATTAAATGCGGACGCAAAAAAAGAAACAAAATAAAATTTAAGAATATTTATTATACATCGAATTAATATTACTAAAAAATATATTTAAAATTACCTTTTGCACTTTGTATTGTATTATAATGGTCATTTACATTTAACACTATAAATTATAATAGTCTTCTGCTCCTAAAACTAAAAATTATATTTATAATTGAACGGTCTTTTGCACAACCTTTTGGGTTGTTTTCTCTTGGCACTTATTGGGATTCTAAATCGTGCAGAAGTCTTAGCACGACCTCATCCACAGTTTCTGACCATTCTGATGGAGCTGATGCTGGGGGTGATGTTTCTATTGGTGTAGGCTCTGGTGACATCAACTGCTGTTGTCGATGTGGAGTCATGAATACTCCAGCTGAAGTTGTTTCTATTACCTCCGGTAAACACCGCTTTTTGGGGGACATTGGTATTTCGGCAGATGTTCCTGGTTCCTCCTGTGAACACCACATTTTGGGTGATATTGGTACTTCTACTGAAGTTGTTGGTTTCTCCGGTATACACCACATTTTTTCGGATATTTGTACTTCAACTGAAGTTGTTAGTTCGTTTGGCACACACGACATTTTGATACAAAACAATCTAGACTGAATCAAATGACAAAGACTGAATATTGCAGTAGAATCACGAGAATATAAAGCACAAAAGAGACAGTCCCAACACGCCTAAGTACCACCCTCACTTACCAACCAAGAACCACTAACAAAAAAGTCGAGTTGCAAAATTTAAAAAAAAAAAAAAAAAAAAAAAAAAAAAAAAAAAAAAAAAATTAAAAAAAAAAAAAAAAAAAAAAACGAGTTCACGTCGGAAGGTATTTGACACCAGTTGACCTTGGTACCACGCTGTACCAGCCACCAACCTTGCCAGTGGGCGTGACTTAACAAGAAGTGGTTTTAAGCGGCTTTCGAGTTTACATGTACCGTCAGTTGAAATTCGTATTTCTTGTACGCCAGTTCCTATCGTGCTTCTAAGTGTCTGCGGTGAATTCTCTTGTGTAATTGTGTTTTCGTGCCTTTTAGACTGCAAATCCCTAGTTATCCTACTCCTAAATTTTATGTTTTGAGTGTTGAAAATTTATCCTACATTGTGTGATCTAGTTTACAGCTTTCTTTCGTTTTGTGATTTTTGCAGGTTTGATTTTTATTTTTTATCACTATGAATTCTCTAACTGACTTCGATTTTGAATTTGATTTTACCTTATTTGATTTGAAAGAGGCTCAGTCCATGATTTAATGGATTGTTATTTGTGTCAATTAAAACCGGACGCGTTAGAAAAATATTTTAATGAGAACATGGATAATAATCATTCAGAAATTGGTGATATCGATGACGCTACAATTATAAACAATTTAGTTACAATTTTTAATAATCAAAATAATGCAGTTCACCCTGAACTGATTTCAACAATAAATTTTGAAGAAATAGCGAGCTTTGGGGAATTTAATTCAGATATTAATCCAGTCAATGAATCATTAGACAGTCTTAGAGAGGCCTCCTCAAAATATTTCACTGTTAATGATGAGGAAATTAATTTAGAAAATCAAAAGTTTGAAATGTTGGTCAATGATGTTTATTCGAGCCAGGGAGTTGAGGGGAAACAGGGTGAAAATGAATTTCAGGGAGTTGAGGGTGAAAATAAATTTCAGGTAGAGCAAAAAGTCTACTCACCAATTTCTGTTTCGTCGTCAAAAGATTCAACAGAGACCGTTATTGAGGTTAAAATAATCAGGGAGGAATACCAACCAGCTCCTAAATTACATTTCCACCAAAAATCGATAGCGGTGTTCGACCAAACCTGTAACGAAATTGTAGGTGATGTTGAGGTGTACAATGTTGTTCAAAATTGCAACCATAGTCCACCGAAACCTCACCTCGTTTCGTGTGAAATTGTCAAATATAAAGAAGTTCAGAACAAACGAAAACGTTCTGCTTCTGAATCTTCTGACGACGAAACAAATGTAATGAAAAAAATCAAAACCGATGATATCGAAAAATCAGAGGCCGTTGTTACAACCCAACTCAGCAATTCATTAAAAACTCCCTACAGAAGTGAATTAAACAAATTTTAAGATTCAAAACCAAAGCAAAATTTATCAAAAACAGATCAAAGACGTGGTTGTGCGACGTTCAAATCAATGGTAAACAACTATTTCAATTTGAATGAATGTAAAAATTTGAGTAATTTTACTCGCTCAACTGTTAAAAAAATAATTCATAGACAGGGTGAGCTTCTTTTAAATTTAGGTAATATTTTTATGAAAAATCCTTGCTTTGGTGGTAAATCTTAGTGGTAAATAAATGTTTTAAAAATAAAAAAAAACACGTAAGCGCAAACTTCTAAATTTAAATTCACAATTCCTTATTTAAAGAGAAACTAAACCTATAAATATCCAGTTCAAAATGACCCTTCTCTGCACACTTTGTCTAAAAGAATTTACACAGAGACGAAATGCCATAAGACACATTAAAGAATCATGTTTAAAAAGAGACACAAATCATAATCCGGATGAGTATTTAATCGATAGTAAGTATATTTACATTATTTACTAAGAATTAGGATAAATTAAAATATAAGAAAAACAATAAAATTTGTTTTGTGCTATTTCAATGATCTTTTTTGCTTGACTCACTAAGCGTCCAGGGGCAGGGCAGGTGGTCAGTCCTCTCCTCCATCTTGCTACGCCGTTCATTATGTTATATTGCATATAAATTATTATAGTGAATTAAAAAAAATTATTTTTTGTTTCAGTTGATGCAAAATTCTTCAGGAATAATGCAACTCGCTATTGCGAAGACAGTAAAGCTGATATTAATTTTAATGCTTGGAACTCTCATCTAAGAACAAATGTCCACAAAAGCAAGAGTACTATTAAATATGGAAGTGGAATAGACTTTATTAGAAGTGCTTTTAAGAGTCGAATTGCTGCATACAAGGTTTACTCACCCAAAATGCATGTCAACCTTAAAAAGTTTCAGCAAGAAATTTCCGAGAAAGTCGTAACATTAATTCGCCAGCAACAGCAATTATATAGATGCGTTAAGATAAATGCAGAATTATTTGGTATCTACTACTCGCCAGTTTTGAAGTCTACATCCGTTAAATCATTCAACACAGCCTTCCATAACGTGACTGAGACGACTGATTTAAATAATCTCTATGACGAACTATTCAAAATTCTAACAACCAAAGCAGATGAACTACCCGAACGAGATTCTGGTAAGTTAATAATTACTTGAAAAATGTTAAATTTCAAACGCTATTGCTTCAATTTATCTTAATTTACAACAGTCTCTTTTAATAAATACTAATTATCTCTTCTTTAAATTGCAGGTTGGATTTTACAACAAATTCTCCATTTAGAAGTAAACATCAACAAGTACAGTCCTTTATGTGGCTACTCTTATATTCCAATTCCAGAGTTCCGAGGTAGTTTGGTAAACATTTTGAATGAAGATGATTTCTGTTTTGCATATGCCGTTGTATCAGCAATATGTAAACCTTCAGGTGACCCTAGGAAAACTTCCTCGTACCCGGACTTCAGAACTGTCTTTGATTTTACAGGTATTAATTTTCCAGTTAAATTAGAGCAGATAAGTACTTTTGAAAACAAAAATAATTTATCCATAAATGTCTATGGGGTTGGGAAATTTTTTAGAAATGGAGTATATGTAAATGAGATTGTAGGACCATTACACTATAATAGACATAAAAAGAATTTACATATCAATCTACTTTTAAATACTTCTGATGATGGTAATAGTCATTATTGTTGGATAAAAGATTTATCTAAATTACTTTTTAAACAACTGTCAAAAAAGAAATGTAGAAAAAATTTGTGTGAAGGATGTTTACAATATTTTGGTACCTACGCAAAATTACAAAGACACTTAGAATATGATTGCACATCTGTTCGTATTGAATATCCTTCAGATGAACTTATTTTAGATAAGTTTGGAAATCAAATTCCAGAAAACATATTAAAGTTTCAAAATATTCAAAAGCAGTATAAAGCACCTTTTGTAATTTATGCTGATTTCGAGTGCTATTTAAAAAACGTTGAAAACGAAAAGCTTGATCCTACAACTTCCTATACAGTTAAAACTGCTGAACATGTGCCATATTCGTTCGCTTATTACATTAAATCATTATTTGATAATAATCTCACATCTTTAAAACTTTATCGTGGAACTGATTGTGCTGAAAAGTTTATTGAATATATTGAACTTGATGTGAAAAATCTTTATAACAATTATTTTAGAAATCAAAAGCCTATGAATAAGTTAACTAGTTTGCAACAAAAAGAATTTGAAAATGCATTTGTGTGTTATATATGTGAAAAACTTTTTTCAGACGGAAATTTTAAAAAATGTAAGGACCACTGTCATTTTAGCGGTAACTATAGGGGCGCTGCTCATTCTATTTGTAATTTACATTTCATACCTCCAACTTACATTCCAATAATTTTTCATAATCTAAAGAATTACGATTCTCATCTATTTATTAAGTCATTATGTAACAATAAAAAATCAATTAGCGTTATTGCTCAAAACAAAGAAAAATATATTTCTTTTAGTAAAAAAATTATGGTAAACACGTATGACTCTAAAAATAAAAAGATAGTTTACTTAAATTTACGATTTATAGACTCATTTCAGTTTTTACCAGAATCTCTTGAATCACTATCCAATATTTTAGATAATTCTCAATGTCTTGAAATTAAGAAACATTTTTCAGACGCAGAGCAATTTAAATATGTTAGGCAAAAAGGAGTTTTTCCTTATTCATATATTGACTCTTACGAAAAGTTGGATGATAAATCTTTGCCCGATATTGATAAATTTTATAATGACTTAATTGATGAAAATATTAGTAATGAAGATTACGTTAGAGCTAAAGAGGTATGGAATGTATTCAATTGCTCCACGATAGGTGAATATTCAGATATATATTTGAAATCTGACGTTCTCCTTTTAGCCGATGTTTTTGAAAATTATAGAAATACTTGTTATAAAACTTATAAATTAGATCCCGTGAACTATGTAACAAGCCCTTCAATGTGTTGGGATGCTATGATGAAATTTACAAATGTAGAATTGGAATTATTGACTGATCCAGATATGCTTCATTTCTTCAAAAAAGGGGTTCGCGTGGAAGTTAGTACTTGTTCAGCTCGAAAATCGGAGGCAAATAATCCTTTTCTTGATAATTTCAATCCTAAGTATTCAACAAAATATATTGCCTATTTAGATGCAACAAATTTGTATGGTTTTGCAATGAAACAGTATTTGCCAGAAAAAAACTTTGTTTGGCTATCTGAGGACGAAATTAATGAACTTAATATTTTAAATATTTCAGATACATCATCTACGGGTTATGTATTTGAAGTTGACTTAGAATATCCTCAGAATTTACATGAAAGCCATAACGACTTTCCGCTCTGTCCCGAACAATTTAAGCCACCAATTTCCAAGTTTTCTAAACTAATTCCCAATTTAAACAATAAGTACAATTATGTTCTTCATTATCGTGCTTTGAAGCAAAGCTTAAAATTTGGACTTAAACTTCTCAAAATACACAGGGGAATTAAATTTACACAATCGCCATGGTTAGCTAAATATATTGATTTAAATACTAATTTACGAAATACTTCAAAAAATAAATTTGAAAAAAATTCGTACAAATTGGCAAATAACAGTATTTTTGGTAAAACTATGGAGAATGTCGATAACCGAGTAGATATTAAGCTAGTAACTCAATGGGAGAGAGAGCGAAACAAATTAAGTGCTGAGAAATTAATTGCAAAACCTCAATTTAAAGATTTAAAAATTTTTTCAGAAAATCTAGTAGCTATTCAACTTCAAAAGATATGCATCGAATATAATAAGCCTATTTATGTTGGAATGAGTATATTGGATATTGCAAAATCTGTAATGTATGATTTTTATTACGGATATTTAAAATTAAAATATGGAGATAATGTAAGTTTATTGTACACTGATACTGAATCCTTAAAACTAGAAATTGAAACGGAAAATTTTTATGAAGATATGAAGCAAAATCTGGATCAATTTGACACCTCTAACTATCCTGAACCAAATATTCATAATATGCCGATATCCACATCAGTGGTTGGTAAATTTAAGGATGAATATAAAGGTGTACCTTTAGAAAGTTTTTTTGGTACCGGTGCTAAGGCATACTGTGTAAAAACCAAAGATAGTTTAGATAAAAAGGCAAAAGGTATTCGTAAATCGGCCGTACAAAAACAATTAAACTTATCAGATTATAAAGATGTTGTGGAAAAAGGTCAAAAAGTATACTGCACAATGTATGTTTTTAAGTCACATCCACACAATATTTATACGAATTTGATTAACAAACTAGCCTTGACAAGTCATGACGATAAAAGATATCTTTCAAATACCACAAAAACTTTAGCATGGGGTCACAAAGATATTGTCAATATAGAATCAATGATTAAAAATTTATCTATTTTACAATCTGAACAAGAACCCAAATCTAAAAGACTATGTTTAGAAGAGACTCGCAATAAAAGTGGTTTTGATACACAATTGTTATCCGGTTTTGAAATTGGAAAAGGAAGATAAAGTTGTCAAGTTTTATAAAATTTGTTTCATTGATGATCTGTTTCACTAATTTGTGTGAATATATAAAATGTTGTAACAAACAGTATTATTTAGTTGTTTTAGAACAATGACTACTACTTCATTAGTCGTGTTAGTCTCCCTTGTTGGCAGAATACTATATGTTAATCATATTCCTAACACAATTAGAGCCGACGTGTGCATCAATAAGAATAAAATTGAAACTGATTGTTATAAGCAAATGAGAATGATTTACATAGATGGAAACTCACATTTGTTTACTTATAATATTTCAGAAAATGATTTAAGTGTTAATAATTATATGAAAATTAAATATTTCTTTGATAAAAAGCCTGTCATTTATTCAGAATGGATAGAATTTGTTCATAAAAAACATAATTGTAATTATGTATATTTTTATATAATATTATTGTTTCTGACTTTAATATCAATTATTTTATCTTACGTTCCTTTTGTAATGTATTTGAAAACCTGAATTAAAAGTTTTAGTATTTGATTTTTTTTGTAGTTTAATTTTTTATCTCCTCCAACGTTAAGTAATCTCCCTCCTCCATTTAAATGGAGGGGACAGTAGACTATAAAAATGTGCTGCAAATCATTATTTAGTTAGTTTATGTTCAGCCCTCAGAGAGTAACGTCCAATGTGTTTAAAATATCTATACATTCTATCGAAAAACAAACCATAGTAAATTGTAAACAGTACCCTTTAAATAAATCCAAATCAAAGTTTGTGAATATTGGTTTGTGTTTAGAAAGTGATTTTACGCCATGTGTTGAATTTGGTGGAAACAAGAACCAATCTATTGTTCTAAGTAAAGATGATTGGAAAGACCTACTAAAATATCAGGGTGTTATAACGAATTACTTTTTCTCATCAAACGCCTTTCAAGAAACTATATTTTTGAAAAATATGTCCATTCTTTTTGAGAAATTTGGTGAAATGCCAATAGTGAGGATTACAAAACATGATGATTACGTCTGTTTTGGAAATGAAACTGTGTGCAGATTATGGGAACAAATACCTTTAATCGAATACAGATTAAATATTTTACAAAAACAGCAATTTAACAGTTACTTCGACATTTTTAAGAATAGTCTGTTTTCCGAAATCAATTGTCTTCAAAAAGTATATGATACTCTATCGCCAAGTGAAAACACCAATAGTGAGAATGTTTGTACAATGCTGGAATTATTACTAATGCATCCAATCCAGCTCGAACAAAAATTAAGAGAAAGAAAATATTATGAAGAAATCAGTAAGTTTTGATGAAACTAAAAATCAACTTCATACGATGCATGCATGGACGTTTGCATATAGAAAATCTCGTATGTCGCCTCAAGAGTTTGTAGACCAACAACATTTTAAAAGATGAATTGAATTATGTGAAATTATTTTAAAACCTGTTTTAAATAATATGTTAAATATGATTATAAAATAAAACAATAGTAATATAAAAAAAAATGTGTTTTATTGATGAATATTTTACAAAATATCCTTTTTTAATATCCATGAGTTATGTGTTTTGTCTAATCCCAACCATTTAACTAACACCTTATTTCCTTTTCTTCTTATTACTTTTTCCATTAAGTATATGTCTGAATGTCTAACTTTTTGTAATTCTTTTCCGTAAAAGCCTCCTTGAATTTCTGATTTGTTTTCATCTTCAAGTAAATAGGTTGTAGGATTTGTAAGTTGTAACTTTTTTATTCTAAAAATTTCATTTGACCAGTTGGGTGTGTACCTTTAGAAAAAAATTCTCTGTGTTTGCTTATACGAACAAGGTCACCAACTTTAAATTTTTTTAAATCGGGATCAACTGTTTTCATATGAGTAAATGATGATTTCAATATATTTTTTTCATTTCCCTTATTAACAGCATTAGGTTTTTTACCAATTGTAGAGTGTACTGTATTATTGTACACACTAACAATTTCAGGCAATATATCTAACCATTTATAATTTCCTTGAAGACTAAACTTTTTCCACATTTTATTCTTTAATGTTCGGTTCACTCGCTCAACGATACTTGCTTTCAAATTAGAAAAAGTACTATAGTGATTGATTTTAAACTGTTTCATTAGCTTCTGAAAATCTTTGGAATAAAATTCTGTTCCTTTATCTGTTTGTATATTTTTTGGAACGCCTTGCAGGTGTTTAGGGGCTTCTTTTAATTCTTTGAGAATTTTTTTCATTGCTGCAGCCACCTCTTTACCAGTTTTTGTTTTAATAGGTAGTGCCCAAACGAATTTAGAAAAAGTGTTGATTACCACTAATATATATCTATATCCTCTATTAAATTTTGAGTAAGGTTGCATTTCAACTAAATCTGCTTGAAACAAATCATTAAGCCCTTTTACGATTACTCGTCTTCGTTTAAAATTTCTTCTAGCGGGTCTATGCAATTCATTAACGACATCCTCCTTAATTTTATTCATTTTCAGTCTTACACTTTAAAACCAATCCTGCGTATAACACTCCAGGTGATGCAGAATATTTAAGAGATCTTACAACAGAAATATTATCACCATTACCGAGTTTATGACCTAATAGTTCAATCGAACTAAATATATTGTTATTTATGATAAAATCTATGTCTTTACTACAGTGAACTTTTATCACGTCTGCTTCTGGAAATGGAAACGCTAAAGTAGTTTCATCGCCGCTAATAGTAAAACAACGTCTTGTTTCACCATTCGGTAGATTAATTGATTTTGTCGAATGTCCAAGAACCATGGGAAGGATGGAAAAGTAATATAAGTCTTCATTGGCATTTAGGATATGAGTTCCAAATTTATTTACCGACATACTCAATATATAATATGCAACTGTTGCTTTTTACTTCAAAAACTTTTATTTATAGAATTACTTTGGCTTCTCGTAGTTCTTCAATAATTGAGATTATTTCATTATTATGTCCAGTATGCCCGGCAACCCGAGAAGCCATTAAAAGTCTAAGTCTATCAACAAGTTCGTTGATGTTGTCCCAATATACATAGTCCGTATCTGTTTTGTTAAGTTTCAATATCCCCATTCCCAGTTTCTGCCTTGTTTGCCTATATGGAGCCTTAGGTCTACTAAATGCTTCTATGAGATTTTTTGCAGGTGTTTTAATATTTCTTGTTTTCGTTACCCCTTTGGTTTGTAAGTACGGTCCTATAATAGTTACATATTTGACTGAACCGTTACCTTGAACTTGCTCATTACGGTCGTGATTTCTGCGATATGCATTAGTTCTTGCTAGAATGTCCATATAATGATCTAAGTCTTCTTTCTTGTAACCAATAGGTTCTTTTTTAAAAAGTAGTTCATATAAACCTGGAGTGCCTTTGTAGGTTACACCCTCAACTTTTATATTTTTATTAATAATTTCAACTGGTTTCATTGTTGTCCCTAAAAGAAATTTGTTTGTTTCCAAATCATGAACAATACCATAATTGTGATCAAATATATGTCTTGTATCCCTAACTCCTTCATCGATATATTTTCTTGGCAATTCATCAAAATCTTCCAACCAATCTTTATATCCTGGAGTGTCAACATATTGTTGAATTGTTTGTGTAGTTTGCTCTAAAATATCAGAGATATTTAAATTCTCTACAGTACTATCACCCGATGGGGTGTAGTTTCAGCTACTGTGCTTGTTTCTTGAATGGTAGGGAAATTACTAGTAGATGCAATACTCCTATCAAAAAATGATGGTAACTCAGTGGGTAAAAGGGGAGTTTTCCCGGTTTTTCTCTTAGCTGTCCTTGTTGGAGTAGAAGTACTATAAAATTCCTTAAAAGTATGAGGTTCTTCTTTTATGTCAGTTGGTTCCGTTTTTGCAATATTTGAAATTAATTGCTGTAGTGGTTGTGTTATCGGTTGATACGTTTTTTCTAATTGGCTTTGAGTCATTGAGGCTTCTGACTTTAATGCTTGATATTTTTGTTTTACTGACCTTCTTGATTTAACTAACTCTCTTGCTAGTCGTTTATCCATGTTTATAAGTGTATGAATGAATCGAACCTGCTTCTATATCTGCCAGAATTTAAGGGACAGTCCTTATCGATTACAACGAAACCGTAGTCTTCTTTCCAACAGTGTTCACAGAGAGCTTTAAATTTCTCAAATGTCATATCCATCATGCAATGGTCATTATATATGTGTTTTAAACTAGTTAGGTCCTGTTTAAATAAAATTAAGAGATTTGCATTTTCACGTATAAGCCTCTTGAGAATTGATGAATAACCTTGAAAAATGAAAAAACAATCCGTATTTTTATGTCTCCCAAATGTAAAATAGTCCCTTATAACAGTTTGATTCTGACATGGAATGTCATCAAATATAATAACTGAATTTGGTTTAATATCGTGAGGGGATATAATATTTTCATCATTGTCATATTCAAAATAACCAATCTCTTTAATAGGTTTTAGCAAATTTCTTAAATACTCATACTTGGGTTGATGTAACGATTTTGAGTATAAATAAATATTTTCGAATCTTATTCCGTTTGGATGTTCAAGTAATGTGAGAATGGAGTTCGTTTACCCCTGATGCTCCTACAACAAGACATCTCTTTGATTCACCACAAAAGAGATCGCCATGTTTTCTAAATGGTTTGTTTAAGATTTTTTCATCATGGTTTTTAATAGGTAAAGAAAAAGCTTGCTTTTCAATCCACATCGTCAGCAATAACTGACATAACATTCTAAATAATATGTATTTATAAAAAAAAAACAGCCAAGTCAATTTGCTGCCCGTTTTACTATTTATAGAAGACGAGCAGCTCTATCGACTCAGTTTACAAAAACTATAAAATGATCATACACAACCCTTACTCGATTACATCCAATTAGAAGAGCAAGAAGAAAGGTACTGGTTTAGTAAATAAACTTATTAATAGTCTACCTGTTGAACTACACATTCCTGGTTATAACTATTGCGGTCCGGGAACAAAGTTGGAAAAAAGATTAAGTAGGGGGGATAGTGGCATAAATCCTTTAGACGATGCTTGTAAAGATCATGACATAGCGTACTCGCAATCTAACAATTTATCAAACAGACACGAAGCAGATAAGATTTTAGCAGATAAGGCTTGGCAAAGAGTAAAGGCTAAGGATTCATCGCTGGGTGAAAAAACTGCAGCTTTGATGGTTACAGGTATTATGAAAGGAAAAAAAAAGTTTGGTATGGGTGTTAAGACATCCAAACGAAAACTCAGGATAAAAAAACGCGTTATAAAAACTCCAAAAAAAATTGGTGGATTTTTACCTCTTTTGCTTCCAATTTTGGGTGCCCTCGGTGCATTGGGAGGTGGTGCAGCCGGAATTGCTAAAGCTGTTAATGATGTAAAAGCATCAAGACAATTGCTTGAAGAAACTCAACGTCATAACAAAGCCATGGAAAACGTTGCAGCCGGAAAAGGTCCATTTGTAAAGCCATATAGAAGAGGAAAAGGATTGTTCATTAGCCCTATAAAGGGGGCTCCGTAAAAAAAACATTAAAAAAAAAGCTCAAATAAAGTTTCCGCAAAGAGCTTTAACAAATATTGATATAATAAAATATGCAAACATTTTAGAGATACCTAACTTTAGAGGTGTATTTATGCGTGATAATCTCCCGCGAAAAATTAGACAAAAAGAAACTGGTATTGTTAATTTGGATAGTGAAAAAAATGATGGTTCTCATTGGGTAGCTTACATAAAAAAGCAAAAAGATGTCGTGTATTTTGATAGTTATGGTAATCTCAAACCACCTCTTGAGTTGATCCAATATTTTAATACAAGTAAGGGTGTAAATATATATTACACCTATGAGGTCAAACAAAAATTTAATAACTATAATTGTGGACAGCTAGCTCTTAGTTTTCTATATAAGCACATGAAATAAATTATTACGGCACTTCTTAAAAATTAACAGAATGTCTACAACATTTACGCTTACAGGGAATTCTTCTATTTTATCATCTGATTTTAATCCTCCCATCTATTTGGATGACGACAAGCAATATTTATTAGGTTTAGCTGATTTTGAGTCATTTATGAGTATCCCTAATATAGAGGATGGAAACAATAAAATTTACGTAGATGGTAAAGTGATTGTTATTCCGGATGGAACTTATGACATAAAAGACTTAAATACATTGATAAATAACAAACTGCATGACATTTTTACTATAGAACCCTCTTCGTTTAGATTAACGACAAATCTCAATACCCTAAAATGCAGTATTAAATGCAGTAAAGAAATTGATTTCACAAAAGATGATTCAATAGGAAACCTTTTAGGTTTTAATAAACGGAAAATTAAGCCTCATGAATGGAGTGAATCTGACAATGTTGTAAATATTTCCAAGGTTAATGCTATTTGTATTGATTGTAACATTTGTGTAGGTTCATTTAACAATGGCAAACCAGTTCACATAATTCACCAATTTTTTCCAACGGTACCACCAGGGTATAAAATAGTGGAATCACCATTACCTATATTATACTTTCCAATTAGCGTTCAAACAATCAACAACATTACTGTAAAAATAATTGATCAAGACGGTCACCTTATAAATTTCAGAAACGAAACCATTACCGTAAGATTACATTTAAAAACTAACAACAATGGTTATTAGATATAATAGACCATTTGTATCTAAATTTGAACCTATTACCGTAAGTAAATCTTATAAAAAAGAAAAACTTAACCACAAAGTTAGTAGTTCCAAAAACATCAAACGGTTAACAACAAAAAACCATCAGTTTCTGAAATCGTTGGGTTTTAAAGTTTTAAATAATGGATATTTTAGACGTTAATGAAAGTCTATATGTTGACAACTCTGTAATTGGCTCCGAATTACATACCTATCAACCATTCATTTCTTCAAAATTTGATTATAATGATGAAATACGTATTCCAATCCAAGAATTAGACACATACACATTCAGAAAGTATTCTATATATAGAAGGAAATCTCGCTAATCAAGAAGGAAAATATACAGAAAAATTAAGATTTGTCAACAATGGTATTGCGTTTTTGTTTCGAGAAATACGTTATGAATTAAATGGAGTAACTGTAGACTCTGTAAGAAATGTTGGTTTAACATCAACACTCAAAGGATATTTATCTTTTAATAACAATGAAAGCGTAAAGCTTCACAATGCTGGGTGGTTTCCCAACAGAAATGAACAGAATTTTGGTAGATAATAAAGGTAAATTTAATGTATCGATACCCCTAAAGATGCTACTTGGATTCTTCGAGGATTATAAAAAAATTATTTTAAATATGAAGCAAGAATTAGTACTCATCAGAGCAAGTAATGATTTAGATGCTGTGCTCTTTATAGATGATACGGAACCCAAAACATTAGAACTTCCTACTCCAAAAGTCACGATTGAAAAATTGTATTGAAAAGTGCCACATATCGAGGTAGATATTCCTCAACAACTTGCCTTAACGAAAATATTAGAAACAAACAAGGAAATATTGTTAAGATTTCGAAGCTGGGAATGTGTTGAATATTCCGAATTACCTGAAGCAACGCGTCATACATGGCCGGTAAAAACAACTAGTAAACTGGAGACGCCCCGTCATGCTGTTATTGCCTTCCAAGTAGATCGAAAAGGAAAATTAAAAAAGGACATGAGTCAATTTGATAACGTTGACCTAACAAACATAAGAATTTTTATATAGAATATCCATATCACGATTTATATTTAAATTTTAAAGAAAACAAATTTTCTGCTCTATATGAAATGTTTGCCAATTTTAGAAATTCTTACTATGGATTGACAAGTGAACCAATTTTTGCGCCTGAAAAATTTAAGACAACTTCGCCTATTTCACACATTGATTGCTCTCATCAGAAGGAATCGCTTCAAAGTGGTTCTGTAGTTATAAGAGTTGAATTTGAAACAAATGAAAATATTCAAAAAAATACCTCTGTTTATTGTCTCATCCTCCACCATAAAATATTTAGCTATAATCCTCTAACAAAAATAGTTAAACAACTTTAATACGCATGCGTCAGTTTTAATATTTATAGCATGACACAAAGAAATTTCTTTCATTATGGATTATATGCATCGGTTAATCATTTTTCAACACAAATTACAAGAGTTAAAGAAACAGATAGAAGAATACGAATTAAAATTTGAAATGGTAAAAAATTGTAGATATACAAGGATTTAAAGTGGAGAACAATAAGTTAATTGTTAAAGAATTGGCAGCATACGATGGGTTTAAAATCAGCCACCACATATTTAAAGCGTCCTTTCCTATGAATCATTTACCATCAAAACTATACAGCAACGCTATTTGGCTAATGAACAATCATCATTGTATCGAATGGGATGAAGGATTTACTCCTTATCATAGATGTCGAGATGTTATCAGAAATTTAACCGAAAAAGTCGACTTTATCTATGTTAAGGGTGAAGAAAAGGCGGAGTTTGTCAGAAAATATTCTCAAAAACCAGTTATTGAATTTGATGAACAGCCAGCTTTACAGAAATTGGAATCATGCTGCTTTTATCATCAGAAAAATCCATGTTTTTGTGCATTAGCAAATGTTTTTCATTTGTATAACTATTTTTTTATGAAATAAAACGATTCGTTTTAAAATATATTTGTTTTATTGGTTAAATATTCCTTTATACATAATATATGTTCGCTTAACTCTAATTGTTTTAAATCATGTATAAATTTTCTTTCATTTTTACTTTTAAGAAAATCTATACATGCCTTAGCAGCTACTTCACATAATTCTGCATGTTCCATATAGTGCAAATAAACAGTAATGTTTTGAGCTTCACTGCTTTGTCCGTCAAACGCAAAAAACTCAGAGCAAGCTTTAGACATTATGAATTCTTCATACATTTCTCTAACAACTTCCTCCATGATTACACTAAAAGTTCTTCCTCTTTTAAAATGTCTTTCACTAGAACGGGATCTTCAATATATTTTTTCAATTTAAGAAGATGATAACCAAATCCCAATCCCCTTATGTCATGAATAAGTTGTATTAAATCTAATGATTCACAATATTTGTCACATGCAGATGCAGCACTCGCATACTCATTCGATAGTTTCTCGTAATAATGACACCATTGTAGTCTGCTTTGCATAGAATCCTGACAATAAGAAAATGATAACAAGTAGAATTCTTTACTTAACTTTTTAACAGCTTTCACTAACTTGCACATGACCACAACACCTTTTTATAGATCGCGGTGGTCCATCTATACAGTCACCCTCTTGGTTATGATGAGTATAACACGGTAAATTTAACTGTAATTTCTTGTCACGTCTATAGCGTTCTGGTAGCTTTTCCCAAATTTGTAACAACTCCACTGACTCTACAAATCTTCTTAAATAATTAAGAGGAATATATTTTAGATCACCCACCGGAATGTCCCACAATGGCGCCGTTAGTGCTAAACAAATAACTTCACCAACACGTTCAATAATATCTTCGGTAGGTACTGTATTCAACGAACCCATCTGACTAAATTTAAGAGATGAAAATGAATTGATCTGTTAGGTTGGCTGCTAGCGCTTAAATAAAACATCTCCCTCCGGATGCACACGTAAGAGTGGGGAAGACCAATCAGAATCAAGCAGAGTCAAGTAGGCGTGGCAGGGACAGGCGCGGGAAGTGGGAGACCAATGAAAAAAGTGGTGGGGGGAGCGAGACTAACCCCCCAATCCCCTCTACTTATACTATAACCAATAAGCTTGGTAATGAGTAAACTAAAAATATTTAAATCTTAATAAGGCATCTGGACAATAAACGTTGTATAAGTATAAATTTAGAACTTGTTTTAAAACTTAAGTTTATACTGTTTCCACTTAAATATAACATAAATACTCGCATAAATTAATTATTTATATGCAACTACATTTTTATATATGGCTGTTTTTCATCTCAGTATCTCTCTACACCTTTACTGTTGTAATAAAAATTGAATTAAATCTTAATTACTGTTTTATTTGTTTCCAATAATCAATTCTAAAGTAAATATCTTGCTTAAAAACAGTAATAGTGTATGCCGCGTTTGCGCATACCTGCACCTACGACCGATGACGTCACGTCCAAGCACGTTGTTCTTGTGTTCTAGGAGTTGTTGATTCAACATGACGTAACAAAATGGCGGTGTGTCTGAATGTAAAAACTACTTATTGAATTTATTATAAATTATCCTCAAAAATCAATTGTGGCATAAGTAAAAGCTGGTAAAATATTGGTAGGAATCCAATATGATGAAACAAAATGGCGCTACATAAAAATATTTAAAAAGACAGTATATATATATATGTATATGTGCTACTAAATGACTATGTACTGAATTAAATAGGATCACACTTCACTATTTCTAATAAAAGAAAAGATTCACAACGAGGGATGTTCCGGGTAAAGAAAATTTACCGATTTTTTTGACATGTGTGTCTGTTATGACCCCTGTTAGTCACCGTTGCCGCCTGGGCTATTATGGTTCTACCACTTGATGATCTCACTATCTCTATCATACCAATACATATGGCATCTCAATGAAAAACAACAACACCGAAGTTACAAAAGTAAATTTAAATTAAATTCGGATGGTTTAAAACTGTTTGCAACCATCAGAAATGAAATAAAACCAAATTAATGGGGCATATAAAATTTTTCTATACAAAGCAAAATATGTCGAAATATCTTTTACGCAAAAAACGTTAGAATTGGTGGAAACTGAGGTAGAAACACAAAGGGTTATTAAGAAATAAGAAGTAACATTTTAATTTTTTTTATTCCAAAAGACCGGCAAATAAACTAAAAACTAACTACTACAATGTATTCTCAGTATAGCAGAAAAATATTAATTGTCAATTAACTTGATTCACAAGAAGTTAACGACTTTCGCAGAACCGATCTCGTGAGTATTATCTTCAAATTCTGAGAATCAGGTTAAATATTTTCTAATTAACACATATGTACTAACTTTTTTTGTGTGATTCCATTAACCTTTAGAGCATATCAGATCTCTTTCCGAAGATCTACTGCATATAAATTATTTTTAACGTTTACTACAAATTACAATAGGTGTGGTGAATATGTATTACTGTTTTTAATTTTTAGTAACAATGTAATAACAAATTACAACATTATTCTTGTATATATTTTAAACCTTAAATATTAAATAGTAAATAAAACAACCTGCTCATAAGTTTCGCCGATTTGAATTTTTTAACAATTTGAAGTCTCTCTGTAAAAAAATGTAAATAAAAAAACCCAAAATAAGTGGATTATTAAATTAATTTGATTTGCGGATTAAACAAATAGCAAAAATATATATGGCGAAGCCAACGCAAGGCTAACAACAATGGTTTACCCAAAAGGTCCTGGAACGGAACTTATTTTAATTCTTTGGAGCTCTTCTTGATGGTTACCTTATCCTTCTTGGTTATCAACTTCACCAGACATGAACTACACTGATTTTAAGGCTGGTTCGACTTCATCCGACTGGGACTAAGTCGAAGTCGGCCCTAGTCGAAAGATCTATGTAGTGTATTTTTTTTCACTAGGAAATGGATGCTCACAAATTATTTACACTCTGGGAAAACAAAGTCCTCTGTGGGTTACGAGAGACGAGAAATATCATGCTTAAAATGTTCAAAAAAAAACTATGGAAACTTGCGAAAAAAAATGGACGACCAATTCCTTGAGATAGAAAACACTAAATTACAATTATTATCAGTATCAGTATTTTATTAGCAATCTTCCTTTGTTAAAGTAGGTACCTAATTTTCGCAAAATGATTCTCAGAAATCAACTGCAAGTGTTCATTGCATATATTCCAATAGGATCTCGAGCATCTTTTACAAGATTAAGTACGAAAATTATCTGGCAGCTTAGTACCTATTACATTTTCATCGGAGCAACACCTCACAAACGAATCTAATCCAGGGGGTTAAAGTTGTTCATTTCCAAATGACAACTTCAGATTGACGAAGAAAAAATCCGAAATCTGTTTAAAATATTTAAACTGATGTTTTTCTTTTAAATTAAATAATAATAATAATGTTTTCAGTTAAACAAAATGTTAGGATTACAGTTAGTCGTTCCACAAGAGTTATCGAATTCACTGGCATCATCTGTAGGCGAGGACACTGAACTAAAATTAATTCAGCACATCAAAAAAATACAAATATATGGGTTTGCTCCGGATACAGAATCTGTTCGAACATGGGTTTTTCAGCTCTCTAAACGGATAAAGTTAAAGCGTTCTATTAAGAAAGAAAACGGAGAAGTCGGCTATGATTTGCTAAACTCATCCTTGAGACGCTATCCCGATCTGTCCATTAGGCTGAAGGAATATCTGTAGCTCGGGCTACTGGTATGACTATGAAATACTACTTTGACTTACTGGAAATAGTTCTTCTCCACGGAAAATATTTTAAATGTGTTTATCATTGATGAGACCGGCTTACAACCTAATAATAAACCAACCCAAGTAGTAACCGAAAAAGGGTTAAATATTTTTTCTTTAACTTCTGATAAAAAAAATTAAACCATTTCAGTAATTGCTTGCTGCAACGCCGAGGGCATGTTTCTTCCACCGTTTTTAATATTCAGCGGCAGAAAAAAAAGAATTTTTTTTTGACAGAATGCCACCCAGTTCCCAAAGTTCTGTGTCGGTAAAATCAGCCTACGTTAACCCTTCCATGTTTCAAGACCGGTTAGAATCATTTTCTACCATGAAAGCCAGCAGGAACGATCTTATTATTAGTTGATAGCCATACTTCTCACACGAATTCGGTTGGAGTATTAGAATTCTAAGAAGAGCACCACATCATTTTAGTTTGCTTGTTAAATTATACGACTTATTATTAACAGCCGCTGGATAGATCATTTTTAAGTCTTTAAAAAATCACTACTATTAGGCATGTAACAATTTCCCGAAGACAAATCCGAGTAAGAAAATCACGAGGCTTTAGCAAAGAATCCTTGCGCTTCATCCACCCCATTTCAGTTAAGCGCCGCCAGACAGCACCAAGAATCGTTCCTTCACACTTGAGAATGGGTGTTCACAGTATTCAGATGATGCTACAGAAGTAGAGGATCTAACACCAGGAAAATTATTGGATCAGAACACATCGCATGAACCAAAAGCAAATGCCACAATGCCCGTGAACAGATGCAATAGGCAACTTGCCACAGTTCACAATACTCCAGAAAGCACTACGATTCAGAGAGAAAAACATAAGGAAAATACAATAAAGAGTACTTCCATTCAGAAAAAGAAAAATATAACTAAGCGTAAAAGACCTGTTTTACAAGGAAGCGATGGATCGCCATAAAAGAGTGGAATGAAAACATTTGCGTGGGATGCAGTGAAAACTATTTTGAAACCACAAGAGATGATTGGATTACGCACACGGATTGCCGCCCCAGGTTTGACGATTAATATGCCAATTTTGAAAATGTGTGTGATTCATGTGGAAAATTGAAGAAAAAGGGACCGGTTAGTTAGGTTTGTGGTGTATTTAGGTTATCTGGAATTCCCTTATGGACGATCTAACCCGCTTTTATGGGAAAGACCGACCAGTTGCAATATTTAGGTTTCTTACAAAAAATAAATATGTCTTCCTTTCCAGAACTTTAAAAGAGGCAATATAAAATCGACTATACTAAAAAAAAGGGTCCGTAGATCAATTCTTGCAATGAACAATGGATAGAGTTTGACTTTGAATATTAAATGACGATGGCAAAACATAATTTTCTGCCCCGACGGGCATCCCGGGCTTAAACCATGTTTCTTATCTCTTTTGGACGGAATTTCTAAAAATTCAGAACTTTGAAGTTAAATAATGTTTTCAAAGCCATTCACGAAATAATCGCTTTAAAATCAACTTCAGTTAAAAAAGATATTATAAAAAAGTATTAAGCATGTTTAGGGGTGGAATTTCAAAATAATCACCCCTTTAAAGTGAAATTTAAAAAAATCCAGAAACTGGTTTTTAGATAATTATTAAAGAAGGAATTTAGTTGAAGAGATATTGTAAAAAAAGTATTAAAGTAAAACCCATTTCCGCCTTTTCAGCTTCCTAGGGGTGAGTTTTTTAAAGAACCTATACCTACATCATCCAAGAAATATACATTTATGGTGATCATTCAGTGAGTGGATTTCTCTTTTATAAATAGAAGAAGAAATAAAGCTCACTACCATAGGATCTTGCACGGGTAAAATTCTCTAATGCCAAATAAAGCTGTGCTGATATTATACAAAATAACTATTGCAATTTAATTCCATTCACAATTTATGACCTTCTTGGAATTACAAAGTTTATTACTAAAGCTTTTTGCCAGTTCTGTTCTGTGATTAATGGTTCACAGCAAAGGGACGAGGGATTCTTTATACAAAAATATTAGGATTAACCAATATATATATATATATATATATATATATATATATATATATATAGCTGGTATTGGGGGTTTTTGAGAGAAAGAAATTAAATTTTCCTTAAACATTAATTCAGTAATAAAACAAAAACCTAATTAATTAGTGCAACAGGTGAATATTACATAAAATTT
This sequence comes from Kuschelorhynchus macadamiae, assembly GCA_030620095.1. NCBI lineage: Eukaryota > Metazoa > Arthropoda > Insecta > Coleoptera > Curculionidae > Kuschelorhynchus > Kuschelorhynchus macadamiae. The sequence goes on from JAUTXW010004768.1 coordinate 825,453, forward strand.
TTGTTTGGATCTAAAAAATGTATTCTTAATTTAAATCTACACATTTTAGCCCTTACTGAAACATGGTTATCTAAAAATGATTCATCAATTAACTATGCAATTTCTGATTATATTTTTTGGCGCTTCGCAAGGGAGGTGGCATTGGTGTATATGGTAAAAATATTTTAACTTTAAAATAATTGCTACAATCGATACTAATTCTTTGGAGTATTTCTTTTAATAAAGAAACACTAGATTTGTCGATAATTTACAAACCACCTAATAATAGTTATAAATGTTTTTCCGTGTTAGAAGGTTTAAAATAAATAACTAAAGATGCAACAAGAAATATGTCTGCCCCAAAAATCATTGAACGCTTGTATGTAGATGAAAATATTAATATAAATGATAATGTTACTTATAAAATTAATAAATTACTTAAATTATCATGCAATGATTTTTGTAGTATTATAGTCTAACTCTCCTTGTCAAATGAAGTATTTTAGAAATTATAATAATATCAATTTAAATGTATTTAATACGGATGTGTCAAACACTAACTGGAATGAAATAACAGTTCTTAATAATTTTGAAATGAAAGTTGAATTCTTTAATAAAAAATATAATCAATCTATTTAATATCCATGCTGTACTTCAACTAGTAAAGAATAAAAAATGTCGTCAATTGATTACACCTAATATAAAAGAAATGTCAAAATTGAAAAAGAAGGCATTCAAGAAATACCATAAACAAAAGAACTCGAGCTTAATCGTCATGGGAGTATTATGGTAATTTATGATTATGTTTTGTCTAAAGCTATAAAAAAGAAGAAACAAACATTTTCAAAATATAATCTAAATTCAAATAACCCCAAACAATTTTGGAAATATATAAAAAATTATAATATGAAGTTAAAAGTGTCAAAATCCGTAAGTGGACCTCCTTGAGCTCAAAATTATAATATTTATTTTAGAAATTCTTCAGTTAAATTAATGCCTGAAAAATTAACTCAAATTTTAAATAAAAAAACCTGTTTAACTACGGTATCAAATTATGACATTTTAAAAATTATCTTATATTAAAACAAAATTATGTGGTTTCGATGGCATTACATTAGATATTCTATCAATTCGTCTAAGTGATTGCTTAGATGCTTTTACTCATATTATCAATATGTCAATATTAAATAATTATTTTGCAGATATATGGAAAATTAGCACCATTATTCTCGTACCAAAAAAAATGCACGTAAAGTTTGCGATTTTTGTCCTGTTGCGTTACTTTCAATAATATCTAGAATTCCTGAAAGAGTTATATTTAACCAAATTATAGATCATATTAATAATTATAATATTTACCAGATAATCCATCCGGTTTTAGAAAAAAAATTAGATCCACAACATTACTTACGAAATTAAAAGATGTTAGCTTAGAAAATTGGGATACTGGATTTGCTACTAATGTAATATTGCTGGATTTAGCTAAAGTTTTTAATTCTTTAAATCATGAAATGCTTTTAGCCAAACTTAAAGTTTCAGTGACAATGGTTTATTATTTAACCTTTCGAACCGCGATCAGTTTACTAGAATTTCTAACGAGTATATATTTGACACTTCTAATATGCTCTCGTTACATAAAGAAGTAGGTACTGCACTTGGCCCATTGCTTTTTGTTATTTTCCCATTTGATTTTTATTTATCAATTAAAGATGGTAACCTTTTAGCATTTGCAGATGACATTCATATATATATATATATATATATATATATATATATATATATATATATATATATATATATATATATATATATATATATATATATATATATGCCAAAATATGAAAATGCCAAATGTGATTTTGGCGAAACGTCAGCAAAACTGTTCTTTTCAGAACGACAGTAGTGAACGGATGTACACCCGGAATGAAAACACATATATATATATATATATATATATATATATATATATATATATATATATATATATATGTATATAAATTTATCATAAAATTAATTTTGGAAATATAACACAATCTATTAATTTAATAAATAAAGACTTTTTAATATATGTAAAAACATTAAAAACCATAGATTAAAAAAAATAATGTAATTAAATCTAAATTATTATTAATTGGAGAAAAAAATGTATTTACTAAAATAAAAACCACTTCTTATTTTAAAATTATTCACAAGAGTTCTGTTCCTTTAGTTACTTACATTTAAATTTTAATGACCTTATAAAAAAATCGTTAAAAATGCATATTATAAACTAAGAAATTTATAAAATTTTAAAGATTTTTTATATACTAACACTAAACTAAAACTTGTTCAATTTTACATAAAAGTTTCAGTTCTGTTGAGAAACATAATAATTGTATCATTTATGCCAATGGACTAATAAAATATGAACATATATCTCCAATTTTATTTTAAAATGTATATATTTTATAATGTATAATAATATTACTTATGAAATAAAAAAATCTCAAATATAATTAGTTTAAAAAAAAACATGTCAAAACTATTAATCGTGAGGTAGGATTGGAAGACTGATTACTCAGTATTCAAAATCCTACCTTTTGTGGCAACTAGTAGGTATCTTTTATCTAGTTTTAGTTAGTTTTGTCGTAATATCACATTTTTTGCAGAAATCAAGCAATTTCAATATGAAAAATAAGGCTAAAATAAAGAAAAATGAAATTCCTCTGTATTTACATGCGTTAGACATTGGAAACAGGCCTAGAAATCATCTTCTAGAGCATCGAACCAAATCGAATAACATACGTAGACACACCTAATCTCGAAAATTCGATGGAAACATTCCATCCAATCATTTCAAAGCATTCAAGTCTTCCAGCCAATCAGATTCAACCACGCTGAACTCGGATTGGTCTGATCGATTCTAGAATATCTATAAGTATAATAATTAATTAAAAATATTTCTAATCAAAATATTTTAATGAAACTTCGTACGAATGATCGCTAGTATATGCGCTTCAAGCTCATATAAAAATCTTTACGAAAACACCTTTATTTCTACCAAAAATCAAACGATTAAATTTTTTCAAAATCAAAAAAACTAAATATTTTACAAACTTTTTAACATCCCCAAAAAGGCCTTATTAAAACATACATTTTAGTAAAAGAATGATTATAATCCGTTCAGTAACAAAAGAGAAAATTAACTTTAAAGGAAAAAATTCAAAAATAAGAGTTCGTTAAATTTTAATTTTTCAATTTCAATCTTGAATAAAATTTTTTCTAAACCAAACAGACAAGTGCCGTAAGGACTAGTCGAAAGAGACCCCTTAGGGCTACCTTGTGTCCAAATTTGAAAAGGATATATCAAGAAATACAGAATTTATGAATAAAAAAAGATAGGCGTCGAGAATGCCACTCCCGAAAAAGGACGCTACGTCCGTAGCGCCTAAACGCGACGTCGGACGTAAAAAAGTCACTAGAGTAAAAATATTCCCACTAACTTAATCTACAACATATCAAATTTTCAAGGAAATAGGAATATTTTTGCGAAGAAAATTTTTCAATTTTTTGGACTTGGAAATTTCGAGTAAACAAAAAATCAAATTAAAGATATCAACTTGGGACCTTCACACGATGAAAGCCCTTACAAAAAGAAACGTTTTATATAATAAAACCTTTTTCAAAAAAACCCATAGGGAACCAGGAAATCGACGTTGGAAGTACAGCACCAGGACCTGGTGAACACTTCCAATATCTAGAAAACGACTGATAGAAAAAATCTAATTTTTCACAGGAGTAAATAATTAATAAAGAACTATCGTTTAACAAAGTTTTAAGGCTATACGAATTTTTTATTTTCAAAAAGAAAAAAGTTGTAATAAAAATATAAAACTTGGCTAGAATACGTATAAAGTGATACTATTCTAGGGAAAAATCCCAAACTGAGAAAATTCTCAAAAACAAAGATCCCACGGGACTTTAAAGTTTCCCGGGAGATGTTTCCACTAGAAAATCATGTTCGAAAATGAACCGAAAATTCACCAGTTTCGTTCACGGGACTCCGCCCAGAATGATCAGGATTGGTCCAGAGCGTGCAAAGGGGAGTCGCCGTGACGTCACATTTCGATTAATATAAATGGACAGAAATTTGTTTCGAAAGCATTCGATCTTCTCCTAACGAACAGTAATACGTGTCAATCTCGTGAGTGAAATAGCCTATATTCATATACCCTCCTAAGCGTCGGAAGCAGTGTTATTTGTGCGTTTCTTTTTTGTCATTCTGAGTGATACAGCCGAAGCCTACGAGAGGAACCTTGCACTTTGTTCCCAACGTTGGATTGCGCCGGATCTTTGCTTCGAAAAGTTCCATTGCACTAAGGTTCTTAGTAGAGCTCTGATTGTGAAGATCGTCCTCGAGTCTTAAATCTGGTTCTCTTGATTTATGGCCTAGTAGGAGGCATCTGGAAGAAATAAAACTGGCTGTCTAAATTGCGTGAGGAAAAAATAGTAGGTAAGCTGTGCCTCTGGTCTCCTTCTCCTCTAAGCGTTCTCCAAGCTCAGTTTTTCTCCAGATCAAGTTTCCATTCTCAGCTTAAAACTCCAATCTAACTAGTGTTCAAGTGTTAAAGTTAAAACTCTGTAACTTCTGGTATATAATTATCACTCATTTTTCAAAACGCAAACCTGTTTACCTTTGCTTATTTTTGGGAAATTTTGAATTTGCTTTTTCACTCTAATTTTTAACGAATTGCTCACTTATAAAAATTTTGAGAACTTATAAATTTTGACTTACCGATTTTTGACTGCAAAAATATTTACTATCTTGTAACATTGTATATTTTATTTGATTTGTATTTTATGATCTACCCTTAATTGGGCGAATCATATTTATTGTAAAATTACTGATTGTGACAAACCTGATTTTGATATTCTCTTATTGACAAACTTAATTGTTTAAACAAACTTGTAAATAATAATTACTTGATCTTGTATTAGGTAAGATAGGATCCTAGCATTAAGTACGCTTGGTGAATCCGATCTTTTTAAAACATAACGATCCCTCCAGAGACATAGCACGTCAGTTCCTGAAGTTCTCAATCTCTCGTAAGTGTAGAGGATTGTTTATTCTAAGGAACACTTAGCAAAAACCGTGCATTTGATTTTGACATATTTTTGATTTGATTTGATATATATATATATATATATATATATTCGTGATTTTTGTATATATAATAAAACTATCATAAACTTTAACTTTAACAAAATATTAATTTTAATTTTGTTTTAAATATTAAAAATATTACAACATTTTCGCGTCTAGTATCCCAAGCGGCGTGACCCGAGTGGACTATTAGATAGGGACTTTTGGCAAGCTTGAAAAGAATATCTTTTTGAGTTTTGATTTTCAACTTTTTAATTTTGATAATATCATTTTTGATTTTAATTTTTTAAATAGCTTTGCCAGCATTTAATTAAGACTAAACTTTTACCTGTTTTTGACTTTATTAATAATAATAATAAACTTAATATTTTGTGTAAATAAAAAAGATATTCACTTAGTTAGTTCGTCTAGGCTAAGATAGATTGTAATTTGATTCCAAAGTTGTTACCAAAAGACTTTACTGAGCAGTCACAGTGTTGATTAATTTTTGATTATTATTTTTTTGATTTTGTCTTGAGTACCGAAAGTGAGAAAAAAGACAGTTCTAGTAGTTGTGGTCAATTACTAGTTGTTTGGCAAAAGACTGTTGAGCGAACTTTGTGTAAATCTCAACATTGATTAAACAATAAACTATAAACAATAAACTTATACGTCAAAGTACCTACATGAACACTAATAGTGACAGTGCGTAGTGCTTTCTTTGAACGTTTCGACTTAAAATCGAAAGGTGGAATATTTAGTGGTGTAAGGACTTAGAAAAGCCTACACACGGCCAAGGCCATATTTGTTAGGACTTTATAAGTAAATAAATCCATAAGATTTTTGTACTTAGACTTAGGGATAGGACTCCGCTCGGGTTACGTTACTTTAGTTTTAAGTGACTTTCCCCCGACTGACTCCCGTTGCTCCCTAATTTGTTTGTTCGGCAAGCCGAACTTTGAAATCTTTAAACTAAATTTTTTATTACTGACTACCAATGGCTACTCCAACTTATGGTGTAGTTCCCAAGGGTGGTAGCTCAGTTGTCCATTCGCCCAGCAACACCGTCCCCCTTCTTGAGCATTCGCTCAATCTCTTTCCTGGCGAGGGGAACGAACATTCTAAAATTCCCCGGGTGAGTGGTGGGTGCCTGACAAGCTTGTCAATTCACGCCCCTGAATACATTGACAATCACAATAAATCATATCGGACTTAGTTGATACTTTCGCCGGAGCTACTTGCATGGAGAACGTCTCCATGGAGGTACCCCGGGAGAGAGAATATCTAAACGAACCCTCATTTATAAATAATAAATACCATTCAGAAAATGAACTAAATAAATTTATCACAACGAACGAAACTATGTTGCTCGATAGTAGCCGCAAGCGCGAATCTCTGCAAACTCTTTACGCAGATAGTTCGTTAGAAATTAGAAAACCTCATCACAAAAAATCTCAATATTCACTGTTTGAATTGGATTTCTCTCCTACTCGACAGAGTCAGGGTGGCGAATCTGTTGTCGACCTCCTTTCCATCTGCGAAGGCGGCGACATGACCAACAACAAAAAACATCAGGACCACAGGTCCTTACAAAAATTAAAAACAAATCCTGCAGGACATCGGGAAGGAAGTTTGTATTCCTTATTCTCACAAGAAGAACTGGAGCACAGCGTCCCCGCAGGGGAAAGACGATGTGAGAAGGCTGTGGCTCCGCCCATTTTCGAACAAAGTTCGAACAAATTCGAACCCCCACGAGAACATGGCATTTTCAATGGGGAAACTCATCCAAGATCTGCTGTGTTCAACGAAAACATAAAAAATTTTTCGAATCAAACTCCGCCCATACGAGAACATGGCATCCCTGGTGGGGAAACCTATCATGGAATGACTATGTTCGGGAAAAACCAAAATAATTTTTCAATACAGACTCCGCCCATACGAGAACAGTTTCTACATAGATAATATTTAATTGTAATATTTTTATTGTTATTTATATGTATTTCAGTTACCAAGCACAAATAAATCATTAATAATAATAAAAGCATTTATTAAAATATCAAAGTTTAACAAGTTTATTATCTATAAAAGAATAGTTACATTATAAACACAAAAGAATTATTTAAACGCAAATATCTCGAAAACGGTTACTCGGAGCGACATTTACAATGTATAGCTTTTCATGTAATAAAAATAATATACTAATAATTTAATTCAAAACGTTACATAGTTAAGACCATTTAAACGTACACGACATGTCACAGCCAGCCCTCTACAATTTACATTATTGTTTTTAAGCAATTTGAATTCCTCGACCTCAAAAACTCCCAAATATCAAATTTTGCACGAAAACATTGTTTTTTCCAAGGATATTTCAAAAAATCGAAAACAAATTTTAGACTATGACACCCTGTATCTTGAATATCATTTTTTTGAATGTAGATAAATTTGGTTAAATTCTGATATTTTTATAGAGGAAATATGTGATTTGCTTAATTAGCGGACACCCTGATCATATTTTTTAGCAGGGTTTATTAACCATTAATATTCAATTTAAAACATTATTTATAAACCTCTTTTTTGTATCTTCCTGCTTCTGTGAAGGTCAGTAATTAGTAAGCCGAGCATTACATAATCGTACAACGTATATTGTATAGTCTTGATAGACTATTTTTAGAAATAAAATATCCGGTTTTCTATAAATAATTTTGTACTCGAGAAATTTTTTGATATGCTCACATGACTCTCCTTCTGGGGCAGTCGAGCTAGAACAAAAATTGCAAAGAGGTAAATTCGTTTGCTGATATATCAACATAGTTTAATACTGTTTAAAATATTTTTTTTTACAAAATAAACTTAAAAAGTCAACACCTGGGAGATTTCAAGCTATAGCAAAAGATGTCTACATTAAGTTTATATCAGCAACAAATTAATGCCAGGTTTGTGAGCAATTTCAAATTGAAAGATTTTGCTTTGTATTGATGTCAGTCGATCTAAGGTTTGATTTTTTATATTCTGTATCTTCTAAAAGGTCTACTTCTTTTTTTTAATGGTTTCGTTTATAATTACTAATTAATAACAGAAATATATTTAAATTGTATAATAAGCACATAATGTTGTATGATATTAACTTGCAATAGTTACTTGATATGTCAGGGAGGTTTTATTTGAAATCCGATCAAAATATTTAACCCGTACAAGCTCCCTATAACAGTGTGCTTTATAACTGATAAAAAATAAATTCACGTGAAACAAAAGAATGTCTATAGTCAACTACAGAAATAGGATTGCGTTTCTTCATAAAAAAAGAAGCATATAACGTAGGTACCATATAGCATATGAACAATAGGACAGAGTATTGTTCTTGTTATTGAAAGAGAATAGAGCAAATGCAAGTATCCATAAGTAAAATAATTATCTAATTGTGGATATACGATCCGATATAGGTACATACAGATGACTATTTTGGAAACAATATACGGATACCATGTCTATTTTCGTAGAAGAGGCGCCTTATTTATATCTATTGTTCTTAATAAAACCGCTATATTATTCCATATGAACCCGATGGATAGTGTTTTAACGATCTTTGCAGAGGGTCTAGCAAAAATAAGAAAAACGCAGTTTATATTATGCATTATGCTGTGCAAATATAAAGCAAGCTGGAAAAGGCGCCGCGATAATTAATGTGTTTAATAATAGTTATTTACACTAGAAGGGACGTAAGCAGTGGCGTAACTACCCATCTGGGCGAGCAACTGCTACGCGGTACCAGCAAGGTTTAGGCGCACTGACACCTTTAGAATTAAACAATATAGCGCCTTTGTTTCCAACAATTCCTTTATTTTCTAAAATACAAAATACCTACGACATACATACAGAATTATTCGGTAAACTCGGTCATGTTTTTATTGTAATATGACTAATACGTTAAAAGTGAGGCTGGGCGATCTAAACATTATTTTAGATTGAAAGTAATACATTGTGCCGCAAAACGTACCGACAACCAATAAAGAATCGTTCGAAGAGTTAAAAAAGTGACGTTCCTGTATTTTGTCTAGTTTAAACATTTTGGCGGTGAACTTTTGGAGAAACTTTTTCCCTAAGTCTACACTAAAAAAAATTCTGTGGGTTGACTCAAAGAAAAAAAAAGTGAATTAACAATAACGTTAGTTTTTTAAAGCAAAAATGCAACCAATAATGTTTGTTTTAACCAAAGAGCAATAGTTATCGTGACCAATAAAAAAAGTCACCTAACATAATTAATGTTACTTTAAAAAATACCTGAATTAATTTAACAATTGTTTTGTTCACTAACCAGTGGCAGCTCGTGCCTAAAATATTGGAAGGTTCACAATCGCAACGATCAAAATTGTAAATTGCTTTTTTGTTATTTTTAACAATTTCTGTCCTGTGACAACTGCTCCTGCGAAGAGATCGTTTTCGAAATTAAGAGTTATTTGAGGAGTACTATATCGCAATAAAGACTTCGTAGCCTGGCTCTTTTGATCATCTGAAAGAAAGCAAAGCAGAAAACAAATTAATATGATTTAGGTCTGTTTCCTTGACAATATTGTTCTATTAAAAATTTACCTTATACCTATTGGGTTTGATTGACACCCCCCCCCCCCTTCTCCCATGGGCGCAACTTTTGGGTCTGATACCCGGCGCCACTCAGCTTAGTTACGCCACTGGACGTAAGCACAATATAAACCAAGGCGAGACAATGACTGCCAATTTTATAAAGCTAAAATTTTGCAAAACTTAAAATTTGATTGCAGATGTTTGTTCAATAAACTGCACGTTAAAAAGAACAAGGTTGGTGTTAAAATGTCAGTTGTTCCGTCATTTCTTGATCGATTTTAATAAGCTTTTTAGATTCTGAAAGCTTGTTTCATGTAGAACCAACGCCATGGAATGCTTTTTTCGTATTGATTTTTTTTTAGAGTTTTACAGGGCGGTAAAAGATATATTCTAAAAAAAGTAAAATTTTCAGTAATGTGTATTTTATTAAAGAAAGATTTTCCTCGTTATTATTAACACATTGAAGTCCAAGTTACTATCTCGACATTTTTTGGCAGTTTTCTGTTTAGGCACTTGTTCTTTAAAAAACAGCTGATTTTAGTCAAATGAAAATGAAAAAAAAATGAAATGTGCAAATTAATAATTGGCTAGTGGCAAATTTCTATTGTTAATGATTTGGTTCATTTTAAGAAAAAAATTTTTAAACGGCGTTCGATCTAAGTAAACTCATAATGTGTAAAACCATCAATTATTTGATTAATTCAATTAAGTTTTACTTTTAAATATATACACATGTTACTATAGGGTATAGAGTGTCTCAAATTCTATTATGTAGATTACATAGAATCAGTAATTGACCTTAAGAAAAATTCAATTAGCAAGAAGTTTTTGCTCGAAAATCAATACAATATATCAATAAAAAAGTTAGTCACCTGATTTATCTTATATATCTTATCTGTCAAATTTGACACAGAATAGCAAAAACAGCATTTTTTCTAAAAAAAATAAACTGTAAAGGAAAAATTTGCTTCTTTTTCAGCTTTATACCAAATTTCAATACTAACAGTAGAACCGAATGTAACCAAAGCTGAATTAAACTATCTATTTTTGATAAATTAATCGCCTGCATTTTCTTAATTATTTTTTCTGTTGAAGGCAACATTGTTAAGGAATAGATGAGACATTTTTATTAAAGTATTGAAATAACCAAATAACGTTATAAAGTAGCATTTAGAAGCAATTGAGTAAATTATTCGTCCAAGGATTTTATTAACAAAAGTGCAGTAATAGATTGATTCAGATTTGCAAACAATCAGTTACCAAATTACCAAAAACATTAAATAAAAAGAACAGAAAAATGTTGTTAAGTCCGCCGATAGATTTGAAAATTATAGGTATAACATAAAAAAAATATTTTTCTTTAACTTTTTTTAAAAATTTTAGAGAAATGCAGTTGGCTGCAATTTTAGTGTCAAATAAATCACCTGACTAGCTGTGTTATTGTCATTTTGCATTATTCTTAAAGCAAAAACTATTTGCTAATTCAAATTTTGCTAAGATCAATTAGTAAAAAAAAATCCATAGAATGCGGAATTTACTGGACACATAGTATCTTATCTGAGACTCTATGTACTCTATAGAATGGGTTACTCGGTACCTTATAGTAACATCTGTCTGTATTTTAAAGTAAAACATTTAATGGAATTAACAAAATGTTTGATACTTTACACTTAGATATGACCTTACTTAGAACAAACCCTATTTAAGGACATTCTGTATAAGTTATAAGGCAGTTAAGTTAAAGCACAGTTACCATTAAGAACAGAAATGTGGAATTAGCCAATTAAAATTTTGTTCAAGTCGTCATTTCTGCCTAAAATCTGCTGTTTTTCAGAAGAAAATATCACAATTTTTATTTCAAGGCAAGTAAACAAAAACTGGCATAAAAGTGTCGGAATATTGACTTAGACTTTAAAATATCCATACATATTAACAAGGAAAATCTTTCTTTAAAAAAATACACCTCATTAAAAATTTTATTTTTTTACATTACCTTCTTTACAATCCAGTATACTAAACAAGCATTTAGAATCAGAGCAGTTTATTCAAATGGGTTAAAAAATGTTAGAACGACTGACATCTAAATATCATGTCAAAAAAACCTTTTGCAGTTCTTTTTGACAATACAAATACTTACTTTTCATAAATATATAGCAGGTTCATTCTTAATATCAAAATAATTTTAATATCGATAAATCTGTGTGTCTATTCCAGTTGCTTATTTCTCAACAGATATGCGCATGCGTAAAATATGAAGAAAGGTGAACAAAAAAAAGAAAAATGGCTTTGGCCACACACATCAAAGGTTCCGAAAGCAAATTAAATAAATTTTCTCTTTAGCCTTAAACTTTGACGTAAGTAAGTTTGTATTGTATATATACAAGAAAATGCAGAAATCATTTTTGGATATCTAGTAGTTTAATTAGATAGTATATTCATTAAATTATATGACAGTTTATAGTCAAAAGTTTAAAGAAATTTAAGTCTTTGATATACAAAATGGATGTTTCTGACAGAACAATCAGCAAATATTGCTTATTTGATTTAACAAACGGAAAAATTGTAAAAAAGAAGATTATAGATCCAAAAAATCCAATAAGTATTTATTAAGGGAAGGTCGTAACGGTAATGGTAGTTGCTGCAAATTGCTATTCGAATGAACTTTATGAAATGGAAGGGGACAAGGTAAAATAAGTCATAACTGCCACTATTCCGGATTCCAAAAATGGAATGATACGTACATTTACAATAACAAAAAATAAACGATGCGAAAGAGTTATTGTAAAGGGGAAGATCCCCATAATCAATATGAATTTTCGTGGCCATTGGGCTTAAACGGTATTAATTAAAATTCCGACGTTCCACGTTTAACTGCACATTTTCAAGATTTGCACTTGTCTTAAACATTGATTCCCGCATTCACTAATTCACTAAGACCTAATTGCCATGGGAATTAAATCTTCTAGATCACCACCTATTGGGGGTTTAGGTTGTAATTTCCAGTTTATAAAGCATCAATGCATATACGAAATACAACATTTTTGTCCACACCTATACAGGGTGGACATACTACGAAATCAATCTTGCACCTTTATAAAGTGAAAAAAAGTCGATTTTTTTAAATAGACGACACGTTTTTTATTTATGCAAATGATCATAAAAATACCTACTTTTTCATATACCTAAATTCAATGGTTACAGAGAAAATCGCAATTTAACAGAAAATCTCAATTATTTCTATTTATAATCTAATCTAATCACTATTGTGATGCTGCATACTCAAAAAAAAACTATAGGAGACCATGGAATTGATAATATTTCTATTTGCGTAACTATAGTCCTAATTTTATTCTATATTTATTTATTGCTAAATTTTAAATTTAAAACCATTATTGAAAATTAATGCTAGAAACAAACTTCTTGAGTAACATAGCTATCAACATAAACAACATATAACAACAGATTACATGTAAATATACAAAAAGTGAAAATTTACAAATGACTATATAATTGATTTCTCACATACTGTCCGTTTTCTGCTATACACAGTGTATATCGCACTTGAATGTTTGCCACATCGTTTCGGACGGCGTCACTATTATTAAGGCTAATCATTTCTCCACAAATTTTTTGTTTTAATTCATTTACAGAATAATTGCTTCGATTTTTATATCTCTAAGTGTGGCCCATAAAAAATAATCTGAGGGTGCCATATCGGGACTTCGCGGCGGCCTTGGAACCCCAACTTATACTTATTAATATATATTCTTAATTTAAATTGCTCGTTTAAAAATGCTCTTATGTCTACTCCACAGCGGTATGGAGCATTATCTTGTTGATATACCCAGTCTAGACGAATATGTTACGGAAGATCATTGAGTTTTACCATAATTTGAATTCTTAAAAGGTTTAAACATACTTGTTTCTTCAAATGCGGTCGTTTATAATACCACACCACACATATATTTATTTGTCTCAGAATACTAGTATTTTTTGTTATGCATTCCCGCAGTGGAAAATATCGCCTCATTTGTCCAAAGGATTTTATTTAAAATCCCTCTCGCAAAATGCAGGTCCATCATTTGCATACATAAATCCAGTCTAGTGTGATAATCAGCTTCACTTAAAAACTGAACTGGAAGAATCTTATATGGGGACATTTTGTTTCCTTTTAATACTCGATGTATGCTGGACATAGAAAAATTCAAATCCCTTTGTGCATATCTTAAAGAGCTGGTAGGATATTCAATGAAATATAATAAAACCTGTATTTAAAAATCTTGAGAGACCAGTAAACCGGCTTTTTCCTTTTTCTATATTTCAAAACTCCATGAGTTGATAAATCACTGCAAATGTTGTCAAAAATTTTCTTGTTTGGCATCCTTGCCATGGGAAATATTCGGCGAGACTCTCTTAATGCAAGTGCAGGACTACAAACTTAGTCGCTCTTGATTTGAAATATTGAACCATTTTTTAAAATAGAACAAGTAAACACCGATACAAGGAAACGTTTTTAAAGTCTAATTATTTTAAATTTAAATAATTTCAATAAACAACATCTAAAAACACACAAATAAATTGAAAAACTGTCAAATTTAAAACAAATAGTTATATTATCCATTCCCTGACCTCCTATAGTTTTTTTTGAGTATGCAGCATCACTGTATTCAAAAAATATTTGATATTTTTTGTTAAATTGCGATTTTCTCTGTAACCATTGAAATCAGGTATAGAAGATATAAACATGAAAAAATAGATATTTTTATGATCATTTGAATAAATAAAAAACATAGTGGTTGTTCTATTTAAAAAAAAAACGACTTTTTTCACTTTAAAAGGTTGCAAGATTGATTTTGTAGTATGTCCACCCTGTATAGGTACGGACAAAAATGTTGTATTCCGTATATGCATTGATGCATTATAATTTGCTATTTTTTATAGTGATTTGAAAAATAGCTCCAGTTTTCAAAAAATCGCACATAACCTTAATTAACTCGGAAACTACGCAATAATTGACCATAGTTTGAATTTAGTAAATTGTTAATTTTTGACAAGGAATCCAATAATGGACAAAAATACAGGGTGTCACATTTAAAATTTTATAGTTGATGCCGTCCCAGCAAAATTGGGTCACCTTGTATACATGCAAACATTATATTCTAAAAAATTTTCGAATCTAAAGAAACTTTTGTTTAAAAGTTTTTTTCGTATCTATTACGGATTTCCAGATGTATAGTGGGTACTTCTATGTGGAATACGGTGTACCTGCACCTCTGTTGAAATTTTTAGGATATTCCACAGTTGCACAATATTTAGTTCCTACTAGGGTATAAGCCCAAGAATCATGATTCTTACGAAATTAATTACCCTGAAAGACATATATATATATATTAGAACTTGCTATGTTCTATTGTTATACATATACAATGGGCGACTCAATTTGAGCTTCCACATGATACAGATAAATATTTTCAGAAAATTAAGTTACCTCTGAATGTCAAGTTATCTTTTGTATCATAAAACATACCCAATAGACAGTCTTAGCAGATTACACGTCAGAGTAACGCGTTAAATTATAGAAACGTTTTATGAACATATAGTAGATCGAGAAAAAGCGCGCATTTCGTGCTAAAGGATATTTTGACGCTCAAAATCGACCTTTTGAGCGCACCATTTGGAATTTGCTGCAAAATGGTCCAACGTAGTCGTAGATGTTGATTTAAGATTATTGCCAACGTTGACATGTTTCACTAAGGCTGGAATTATTAAAGTGTTATACTTTACAAGGCAGATAGTTATTATGAATATAATTGTTTTAACAATGGTATCATTCAGGCAGTGCTAAAGTTAGTTGCCCTTATAACAATTCCAGCATAAGCCACGAATTTTGACCAATTTACTTTTACATCTATACAAAATCCAACACGAGAACTGAATTCTAAAGATCATTTACAATATGTTGGTCAAGTGGATACGTCAACAAGGAAACGTTGCTGAGATGAGATCATGAGACATCACTCACATTGACTTTTTTTGAGGATATTTGAAAAGCAGAGTCAACAGGAACAAACTGAACAACACTTTACGGCTGCAATAAGTAATTTGACGCGCAGTAGCCATTATGAGGCATCGGGTTACGCCTGGATTTTAGCGAAAATTATAACATACACACAAATTGACTCAAAATACTGAATAAATTGACTCAAAATACTGAATACAAAAATGAATAAAATTTTGAAAAATGTTCCTGTGATTTTTTTAATACTTTCATGTGGAAGACCAAACTGAATCATTCGTTAGTTATTTAAATCGCTTATGTATGTTAATGCCAATACCATATTGTCCCTTAAAGGAGGCTTTGGTATGTAGATATTGTTAGCAGTTTTTCCTGCAAATAAAAAAAATTTTAAATTAAACGCAAGTTAGTTATTTCTCTGCAGCTTCCAAAAAATTAAGTTTAGGCAAGCCGATTTTGATATTTAATTGAGCTTTATTTTAAAAATGTAGAATACATATTAGAAAAATCTAATTTCAATCCCACCTGACAAACATGCCCTCATTTGACTCTAGCTCATCGAATTGGCAACTACTATATCTAACAGGTAATCCTGAGATCGCTATATCCGGTTATTCCGGGCAAGGATTGTCAAGTGAGATTTAAATAAAATTTTCATTAATAGGAGTGTTTCCGTGTTTAGAATTGTATCAATTTTATTAAAGGACAGCTATCGTAAATATAAGCAAACTATAGATTTTTGAATTCAGATAAAAATAAGGTAAAAGTTTATCGAAAAAATTGGTAAATTTCCTTTACCCCGAACTTCCCTCGTTCTAAATCTTTCTTTTATTTCAGTACATAGTCATTTAGTAATACATATATAGTATATTTTTAAATAGTTTTATAGGGCGCCATTTTGTCCCATCATATTGTATTCCTACCAATATTTTACCAGTTTCTACACTTGATTTTTGGGTATACTTTAAAATAAATCTAATAAGCGATTTGACACACGCCGGCATTTTGTTACATCATGTTGAATTCGTACCAGTTTATCTCTATATAGCATTTAATTCTTCTGCAAAATTTAGAGTCAATTGTATAAGATTTTTTTACGTTGATTTAAAAAATATATTTGGCCGCCATTTTCTTTCACTATCTTGAATTCGTACTAGTTTATCTCTATATTACACTTAATGCTTGCACAACATTTGAAATTAATCTAATAAGTATGTTTTTCTGGCCGATTTTTTAAATATTTTATTAGGCCGTTGTATATTATTTTTTTACTATCTTAGGTTCACACCAAAATGTTCATTCCTAAGATTTTTATGTAAAATTTGAAGAAATTTAACAATTAGTTTTTAATTTCTTTAATGATTCACTAGGCCATTTTGTTCCGGCAAATTGGATTTTTACCAAAATATTACCAAGCCATCCCTATACGACCCTCAATTTTTGACTAACATTTGAAGTCTCTAATGCGTAGTTTTTAAGCTATGCCACGAACTGACAGGAATTGACAAAAATATTTTTTGGCACCTAAGGAAGCTAAAATTTGAAACTATGTAAAACCCGAGAAGGTGATGTTTTCACGATTACAAAATATTTTATTTGTCCACTATTTTATTCCGCCATCTTGAATTAGTACCACAGTTTTACTAGTTTATCTATACCACAATTAGTTACAGCATACAATTTGAAATCAGCCTATTAAGTAGTTTTTCAGGCTGAATTTTTAAACACTTTATTAAACCGTCATTTTGTTCCACCATATTGGAATCGAACCAAAATTTTACCAGCTGGTTGCTACATAATCCTTGATTTTTGTGTAAAATTTATAAAATATTCTTTTTAAAATTTCACTAGGCCGCCATTTTGTATTGCGAAATTGGATTTTTAACAAAAAGTTACCAGGTCATCCCCATATGACCCTTAATTTTTGACCATAATTTGAATTTGAATCAGATAATTACTTTTTTAGCTATGCGGCGAAAAGACAGACAGACAGACCGACGGAATTGGAAAAACATGTTTTTTTCGGCATCTAGGGACCCTGAAACGCAAAGATTCGAAAACATCACGGACGATCATTTTTTCACTATTACAATACCTCCCTTTTACGATTTCTCCAACTTTTAATCATCGCATGTTTTTTATACTTAGTAATCATAATAACTCAGATACAACCAAACGAATAATCTATCTAAGGTTTTACAGTAGAAGCTGTTGATGAATGCCAAAATATACACAAATACTTATTAACAAACAAAACCACTTTAAACCGCCTCATAAAAAATAATGTTTGCTCGTCTACATTCATTGTGTTTGTTCGCTATATTGGATTTATTACATGCAAAAACGAATACCATAATACACAATAACCGAATGTTTGCACTTAAGCACCCACATGTCAATTTCACTAATATCCTACTCATTCTGTTTAATTAATGGTGCTGCTATTTTCAATTTTATAGATTTCTATAAACTACACAAGTACAGCTCGTATACCTACCATATTAATGACCTGACATCTCTATATATAATCAGTTATTGCACAGTAATATAATACATATCCATAAGATCACTCTTATTTACTAAACTTCTTCCTACACCGTCTATACTTCCTGATTCTTAAAATCTTCAAATCCACTTTACTTTTCTCGTAGTATGAGAGTAATGATTACCTAATAACACGTTTTGGAGCATTCTTAGCCTATAAAATATTTCTTGCGTTTATAGGAAAGCAATTGTGGTTCATAATACAGTTGAATATTGAACTATTCTTATTATCTGCGAGACAAAGAAAATTTTTTACTTACAAAGTTTTTTTGTCATTTTAATACTGATCTAGCCTTTAATGCTAATAAAATGTCAAATTCCCATAAAGGACCACTCACAAACCTTATAGAAGACCACCTTTCAGTAAAATTTACTAAATTATTTATGTGTTATAGTTCTTTACCTTTGAGCAAGATATTAGGGACCCCTCAAAATTATAGGAGTCATTTTGGAAATATAGCTCATCGAAGGGTGAAATAAAAAAAATGGATAAAATATATTTCACTAGATTTTAATCTGAAACACGGAAGGTATCAACAGAAGCGTTAATAATAGGACAAGTGGTCCAATAATTACATTTTCGAGAAAAAGTTACTTGTTTTAAAAAACATAGCTTTCACGCTGTATCTCATTAATAAGATAAAATGTGCAATCCGTTTTCCTAAAGCCCGTAAAAGACGAAAACGCCGCGGAACGAAACGAACGGATGAACCGAACCCTCCACAATCTGCAGACGAATGAACGAATGGAAGAATAATGAGTAGTGGGCTTTAGTCAAACCGTTTAGATTTTAAAGTCTCTCAAAATCTCAAATTTTCGGGTTTAATGTGTCAATATCTCGAAAACACTTGAATTTTTGGAAAATGACAGGTTATACAAAATATGGGTAAATGTGACATCCAGAAATTGTTTGATCAATCTTAACCAAATTTGGCATACACGTTTATGTTGGACAGTAATAAAACTGATAAGTATTTGAAGATCATCGATGGCATTTTTGGGATACCCTTTATAAACAAAAATATTTTTACAAAATGCACTTTGATTTTTTTCTCTTATTAGTAAAAGTTAACGAGATACCCAAGAATTATACACTAAATGGGCTCGCATTTGAAACAAATTTTCAGTAGAATTATAACAAGTGCAAAAAAATTTCCGCGAAATTGTGAACATTTTTTTGACAACTCAATTTTTATTAAAGCATGAGTGCACATCAACTGAAAAAATCACGAGTTCGCAAGGCGAGGGATTTTTTCTAGTGATATGCATGAATGCTTTCATTTTAAAAATGTTTACAGAGACCCGCACATTTCTTATGGAAAACGGCTTTCCGTCAATTTTTCTGAAAATGTGTAGTTCTCGATCCCTTGATCAAAAGCATTCCTGGCCACCACTTAATTCTGAGGCTAGTTTGTGATCTACACGGTGTCGAAGTTAGAATTTTGCATTTTCCATATTTTAGGCAAAATTATTATTATTTTTTTATTTTAAATACTTAATATGCATTCAAATAGGTCAGCCGTTTGCAATAATTTTGATTAAGGGTAAATGTAGGTAAAAATAAAAGTAAACGTATACAGGGTGAAGCTGTATTCCAGAATCCAATCATTTTTCTTAAATATTCGACTTTACCTAAAATATTAAAATTCCAATTTTTACTAAAAGCTTTATTACACTAAAACAAACAGTCAGATGTTGCTGGATTTGTGAAATGTTTATCAAAATTAAATGTAAATTAAAGCATTTTATCGGTCATTTTTGTAAATAGCTGCCATTACAGTGGCCATGAATTTTAATATACAAGTTTAATAACCTATTGCATTATCTGGATCTAATCTGTTTACAGCTAGGATATTTCAACAGGCAGTGACACTGACACATTTTAATTATTATCGAATGCATATTACCGATAGATACAGTTTTAATAATATAATTGAAAATAAAATGATCCAGGGTGTTTCATAAAATTGTAGAAAAACTGTTATGTCAGATTCACCCGATTTTTCATAATTCCCCAAAGACTGATACAATTCTATTAATATAATACTAATACATAAGGTTTTTGATAAAAGTTCCCCTTCCTTTTATAATTTCAGTATTATCTATTATATAATACATTTATTACGTCATTTACAATAAAGAAAACTGTAAAATAAGTGTGGATTGCAACGCAAAAATGAAAAGTTAGATGCCTACATCTATAACGTATTATTAATATTCTTATAGTTAGTCAATACAGTGTGTTACTTGAAGATTAAAAATTAAAATTTGTAAACTTTAATACCAGACTAATGTGTTTGTATTAAAATTCAGGGTCAGTCTAATGTCAGCTATGTACAAAAACTTTCTCGTTACAATTATTTAATTTTCATTTAATTTTGTTGAACATGGCAAAAATTTACCAAAATGTGACTGTTTGCTTCAGTGTAATGGAGCTTTTAATACAAATTAGAATTTTAGTATTGTAGGTGCAGCCGGATATGAAACAAAAATGTCCGAATTCTTAAAAACAGCTACACCATGTATAAGTTTATTATTAATCACACATACCTTAGCTTGTAGTTAAAAATATGCTAAACGACTATTTAAATGCGTATTAATTAATTAAAATTAAAAAAAATTAAAAAATGTATAAAATAAGGAAAATGTAAAATTCTAATTTTGACTCCCTGTATATAAAAAACTAGAGGCATGATCAAGTTGTGGCCATAAGAGCTTTTGATCAGGAGGTCGAGAACTAATTAAATTTTCAGAGAAATTGTCTAAAGCCATTTCCCATAAGAAATGTGCGGAGTCTTTTTCTCAGGAAATTTTGTTGCACGAGTAATATTTTGAATACCACGAGTGGAAATTAAATTATAAACTAATTTGGATGATTTTATTTGCACCATAACATAATACCACTAACAAAATAAGTGACTTACTAAATAAATCAAGAATATATATAAATCTTTTTATCAAAAACGTAATTAATATAAAATGTATAGTTTAATTGATTGGGAGTATTTTCATTATGTATTTCGTTAGGTACATTTGACATCAAGTTAAGAGGAACAAGATTTTGCGAGACACTGTCCTTTGAGGAGGCTTGAGACGTTTCTTGCAACAAACGTAATTTGGCTCTTTTGAGTTTTTTCGCTCCTGTCTTCTTCGATGCTCCTTTTGCGAAGATTGTCTATAATTTGGTAGTCGTGTTGGTGATCAATGGATAAACATTTCTATTAGTATTTTTGGAATTTACATAATATGCCAATATAAAACCATTAGAGTGAAATATTTTTTCTTTGTACAGACTCCTAGCCGTTTTCTATCCATTGGATATAGGCCTCTCTCATATCCTTCCACGTGTTTCTGTTTTGTGCCACCATCTGATACCAGTTTAGTTCCGCTGTTCGCTTGCTATTATCATACCTCGTTGTTGTGATCTACCGAAGCTTCTTTATTCCCCCATGGTCTCCATCTCGTCATCTTCCCGCTCCAGTTGGTAGTGTTTCTGGCAACATATCCAGCCCAATTCTATTTTAAAATGTATATTCTTCTTGGTATAGCATCAATTTTGGATTTGTTTCTTATCCATTGGTTGGTTCTATGAACATCTGGTGTACCTTTAATTTGTTGAGTATTTTTATTGTCAGATTCCATGTTTAGCTGCTATATGTCGTTACTGAGAGGATAAATTCCGTGTACACTTTTGTTTTTAGTTTTAGAGGAAGGTTGAAGTTAAATACATGGCGCATTCTACCATGAGTTTTTCATTGACCTTATAGTTGCCCAAAATTCTACCGTGTCAAATGCCTTCCTGAAGTCTATGAAAGCTGCCCACATATTATATTCTGTTGACTTTTCGATCAGTATTCTAACTATGTGGAGGTGCTCAATTGTACTGGAGCTTTTTCTGAATCCTTCCTACTCTTGAGGCTGGTATCCTTCGAATTTAGGTTTTAAGCGGTTTGTTATTATTAAGAGTTTTTGTTGGCCTACAGTTCTCGAGATTACTGGATTCGCCTTTTTTGTATACTGACGCGGTGTTCCAGTCTTGTGGTACGGTAAATTTCCTCCTTCCTTCAGCATTTCAGGTAGGATGCCATTCTCTTCTGATGCATTTCCAGTCTTTATTTGATTCAGTGCTTTTCTGATTTCCTCCTCCTCCATATCGGATAGTTCTTCCGAGCTAACGTTGTATATTTTGTTCTTTTAATCTTTGTTTGCTCTTCTGACGTCTTCGTTATCCATTTTGGACTCGTATAAGTCCGAATAGAAAGCCTCTGTTACTTGCAAAATCTCTTTTCTTTGTACCACGTTTTCCTGGCTATCCCCTAGCTTGTTAATTGTTTGTGTTTATTTTTATTTTTGAAGATATTTAAGCCTCTGTTTTACTCTCTTAATTCGCCTTAACTGGTACAGCTTTATATCTTGTTTTGGCATTTTTCTTACTGTTTTGTCGATTTCGGCGTATTCTATAGTGGTTTTGTCCGCGGATCTACTCGTTTCTAGGCATTTTTGAACATTTTTGTTCTTTCTAGTTTTGCGTTTATTGCCACCTGAATTATGTGCTTGTCGTGTGTCAGCAAATAATCTACTTCGATTCTTGTTTTTTCGTCTGGACTAACCCACGTCCATTTTTTATTTAGTCTTTTTTTTTTAAATATGGGTTCATTATGCAAAGCTGTTCTTTTTCAAGATAGTTAGCAAGCATTGCCCCCTCTTTCATTCCTCGTTCCTAGACCGAAAGGACCAACGTATTTGCATTTTTTCAATTTTGCGTTGAAGTCTCCTATTATTAGCGTTTTGTTTTTTGTCAGGCTTTGTGTTATTTCTTCATATAATATTTCGACTTCTTCATCTTCGTGATTTCTTGTTCGTGAATATATTTGGATGACTTTTATTATTAGGTTGGA
Organism: Kuschelorhynchus macadamiae; assembly: GCA_030620095.1. Taxonomy (NCBI): domain Eukaryota; kingdom Metazoa; phylum Arthropoda; class Insecta; order Coleoptera; family Curculionidae; genus Kuschelorhynchus; species Kuschelorhynchus macadamiae. The sequence goes on from JAUTXW010004768.1 coordinate 848,593, forward strand.
GTTAATTTTTAGTGTTATATATATTACTCTATTTGATATGGCCTTAAGTATTTGCAGCACGCTTTAAGCATATTTAATACAATTACAACTAAAACATTGACATCTGCAATTACAGCCTTTAGATTTCGGGATATAACAATGCGCTTCCATAGACAGACAAGTTTAGTACTGAGTAAGTTTATCAAATATCATCAACAAGAACCCATCTTTGGGCATCATAATTATAACTGAGGCCAGGTAGACTATAAGTAAGGTCACATTCTAAGTTAGATTATTTAGCCTAGCCAAAGTACAATAGAGTAATGCATTTTTATTGCGTGTATATTCCTAACAATTCCGATAATAATTTCTTTTAATATAAGCTATAATGATGTTATTGATGTTTCACCAATCCCATTAAAAAGCAAATACACGTACGTGTGTGTATGTGCAAATCGGTGAGAGTGTTGAAGGGTCTCGCGTTTGAAAGCGAATGGCTATTTAGCAAAACCAAAGGTGTTATTAGAGCTGGCGGTGTATCATGATCTAGACAGCCATAAAATGGATCGGTTGACCCGGAACGACCAGAAATAAAGCGTACATTTGATTAATTACACGTTCTCGTTTACGTTCCGTCTTAGGTTTACGCATTTGAAGAGGCGTTAAGTGAAGTACTTTAGGATAAGGGTTTTTAATTTGTTAAGTTTCCCACCATTCCATAACAAAACGGTTTTTTAAAACATATTTTGTTTGTTTTATCATGGTTCATGCATCAAATAATAACAATGTAACAAGCCGCTGTAACAAAATAGAGGCAATCCAAATTAAGCAAATTATTAGATTTCTTTCAGCACAATATCTTTATCATTTTATGTTGAACATAAAAACATAATGAAAGTTCCTCAAAAAGAGGAACTATTTTTTTTTCTAGATCAAAAATCTACTAAAATAATAAAATAAAGCATTGACAGGCTTCTCTAATACATTATTTCGATTAAAATTTTGTGAAGAAAAACTAATTAAACCGAATAATGGTAAAAAAATCACAAAAATCCTGCAAAAGTTATCAATCAATCATTGTAACTAAGATAATAATATTGTTTTTCCACGGGACACACAATAAAATAGGACAACTAAATAAAACACTAAATTGGCTAATCACAAAGATCTATCAGAGTTAAATAACTCTTGTGAAATAGCAAATGTAATCTTTATATTGCTGGTCCCTCTGCTAGTAGAATAAGAAAAAAATTACAAACATTGCCAATATAGGCTAAAATATTGTAGTTAAAAATGAAGGTCTATATGTGATGTGCAATAATGTTCCTAAATACGCTTGTTTCAGAGATAAGTCGATCGGAAATTACAGTTAATTTCCTCTCTGACAACGGCCTGTCAGATGAAATGTAAAAATGATTTTACCTGCAAACTAGGAATATACGGCAAATGGGGAGCATATACATCTGTGTACACTGCAGGAAAAATCAGTTTAAATCACGATAAATCTTACTTAAATCAGTTAAATTATTTTAAATTACCCTACATCTCTTTAAATCATATTAAATCCCCTTAAATCAGATTAAATCAGTCTATTTCCTGCGCTTAGTGGTTATTCGCGTGAACAAGAAACACAAACAGCCAATGAAATTGCGGCTTGCGACGCTTAGTAGTAGTAGTTTCAGAAGGTTTGCACGTTTGCAGAGACATAGAACGTGTTGTTTTCTTTTATTCCTTATGATTTTTGTGTTAGTGAGGGGTTTTTTTCTTTGTTACTTTTATAAGGTAAGTTTTTGTACTTAGTATGTCGATATATAGTTGTATAATAATTGTTTTATATTAATATTGATGTGGTGTAACTACTATTCACGTAATTAAAAACTTCCTAATTATTGCTAATAGTCAATATAAATAATTAATCTTTAATAAACCGATGAGGGCTCGTACAAATGAATCACATCAGTCAATATAAGGCAGATCTCTGACGAATAATAGTGTGTTTTTGCGCGGAAAACGTAAAACGTTAAATAGCGAAAAGCTATTAAATTATTTTTAAAAAAAAAACCGTTTGGCGACAACCGTAGAACTGAACAATAATATTTAAGATTTTATTATGTTATTTTTTTCAGTGCAACATTTTTCAGCATTTTTATTTTTTTAATAAAAAATGGCATGTAGAGCGTACAACATGTTTGTTGTTATATTTTTTGTGCTTCTGTGCCAAATTCGAAATGCGAGTATACCACTTATTGTTAAAAATAGAAAGTTGCAATTTTCGCGACAGTGTACTATATTTTTGTGAAACTTAGGATGCCGTAAACAAAATTTTAATAACCCGCTTAGCTTCTGAAATTCAGGGCAAAATTGAAAATATGGCATTTTGAGACCACGGACCCCCAGTATATAGGTTATCCTTTAGCAAATCGCAAAGATAAAAACTGGCTCTTATATAGTTTTTTACCTAGAATCAAAAGGCCTCGCCAGAGACATAACAATTTTTCCGCTGGAAGCTGTCAATTTTTAAATTTGGCCCAAAACCTATGGTTTTTGTATAGGGATCAGGATTTATTTCATATTCTTAAATGAGAATAAACCAATTATTTTCTTTTAAATCCGTTCAAAACACACGTGATTTAAAATCTGTGTACAGATTTCTGCTTCACTCTTATGCACTTCTCGGCTGAAGCGTTCTTCGCGAGATCCATTTTGATCCAATTTAAAAGTTAATTTATTTTCTCCATGAACGCAACAGACGATGCTAAATATAATGAATGGAAAGATCGTGAATTTCATTTTGATTTCGTATATAACACACTTGGAAAAAATAACCTCAAAAAAAGATAGATTTAAAGAAAAAAGTTGGATTTTTTGATAGTCGGAAAGGATATTTAAACTTATTAACAAATAGGAATCTTCTAAGAAAAAAAACATTCCCTAAAAGTTCGAAATTTTAAGCTTTCCCACGATACTAAATCTAAAGCAATATCATGATTTATAAGATTTTTATTTCCGGTTGATCATTAGATTTTTCAGAATTCCTTTGACTAGCTTAAAAAAGCATTCAAAGTGTTACAATAAAAAATGCCTGTTTCCTAATTTTCCATATGTTTGACCCTGTAATTCCAGGACTACTGTAAAAAAAATGTATCGTTTCTGAAAACGGAAACTCCACAATGGGGGTAAGCTAATTACTCAGTGATAATATGTGACATTTATCTTTCTTTTTTACTATAAATTAAATACTAAATAATAATTATATGACAAATTATAAATACATAAAGTTCTAACTCAAATTGGGAAAGCATTAGGCTAAACTAGAGAGAATTTTTGAATGTTTGGTACGAAGGTATGGATTTTTATAACGTAGTATGATGTCCTTGTTGAATGAATTCGCTTGCTCGAGAAAAATTCCAATCGAAGTGCTAGATTGAACATTTGTGACATACACACTATATATAAATTTTATCTTGCATCTGCTGTCTAAAATAGAAAAAATAATTTTGTCATTTATAAAAACGGAAAGCTATGAATGCTCAGGGGGTGTATCTTGTCATTCTCTGTGTATTAATATCCTCCTTAAAAGAGGACAAAAATACTACTCTCACCCGCCAGGCCTGAACACCGGCATTAGCTGAAAAAACGTTTGCTTGTTAGAATTTTCTTGAATTTAATTTTAATTTTTTAATTAGATTATAATATGACAGAGTACAGATAGCAGTTTATTTTATTTGTTGGAAATTGCTTCGATTTTGTGGATAATTGTTGTAGTTCTAATATAACATGACAACTTGCTTCGTGAAAAAACAAGAACTTAAATAAATTGTATAAGCAGAAAAAAAACAGCAAAATTTCAATAAAATGTTTCATCCATCTTTTACTGGCCGAATACATTTTCTTTTGGCAAGTCGAATTTATTCTTATACAGTTTTGCTAAGACCTAGTTATAAGTATTTTAAGAATTAAAAGAGTATTATATACTTAACGTACAATTTTATGGTAATGCATGCCGTAATAAAAATAAGACTGTTCATAAACTCAACTTTTATAGTAACTAGTAATAACAAATGTCTCTATTCTTTATCTTGTGGTTTCGCTCTATATTAAATAAGCAACTACGTTAAGTACTATTTTAAAATATTTCACTTAGTGCCATGGTTATTACACTTCAATCTCGTGAAACACAATATAGTAATATTTAATCTGCTTCGAGAATGTGGGAATCGGCCCCTTTCATTTCCATCGGGAATAAATATAAGTGCCACTCGCGAAAGACGCCATATTGGCGTTGATCAATAAATACACAACGACAAGATAACGCTAGAATGTGCTCTGATTCTTCACTTGTTTTTCTATAGGTGCCTTCAGGTTGTGCATGTTAAAATATATTATTGCTCTAAGGTCTGATGTGTTCGGTTCTGCTATACACGTATGAATAGGCTTTTATAAATTAATTATGATTCGAATAAGTCGAGATGAGACATAATTTAATATGTTATAGTTTCTGCCTCTAGTGGCCAGTTTTGAACCTTAGAATAATATATAAAATCAAATTACAGTCGAGAATTGAAAATCGTTCAATATGTCAGAAGTTTCAAGAACGTTTGGTCCATACAGGGTTACTATTAAACTCCCCACCGAATAGGAAATTACTTCGTAAAAATCTTACGGGTGAAGCATAGACATATTATGAAAGATCCTCAAATAATAAACGCGAATATGGCAACTTTGCGAGGCAAAAATGTAAACAAGTGCGAGCGTGCGCACTGAAAATATAGTGTCTGCTAATCAGGAATGTTGATCACCACCGTACTTCAAAATGTTTTGGAAATAATAGCTTGAACCTTGAAGACAATAATAAATTACATATTGGTCTTAATTTAAAGGCATAGGAATTTTACGTATTTGTATCAACGAGAAATAAAATAAAAGTTTTTACATACAAGGAAATTCGACAAATAATAAAATATTTTATACATATTAATATTTTAAGCAGTATATTAAAATTATAAAGAAATTATTAAAATTTCAATAATAATTCTTAACCTTATACCAGTACATATTTACGATTAAAAAATACTTGCATACATATATGGGTATTTTGGAAACTATAAGAGATAGTACAGTGGTTAAATTCAATGGCCTATTAAATGCTACTTTGAGAACGATTCTATCTTTTTTTTGTTTTTCATATATTTTGAAACAAAACCAAAAAGTTGCATTTTCGAAAAAGGGCTATATATTTTTTATTTCAAAATATTTTTCAAATTTGTAAAATCGTTATTAAGACAACTTTTTACACGCCAAGCATTCGTGCATTCAATTTTGAATTCTGACGTTTCGTTTTATGAGATAACATCAACAATTTCTTTTTTCTTATGGCGGCCATGTTGTTTTTTTATCTAATTAAAAATAACATTTTTCCTTTCTTATGATGTATAACACTTTATAAAAATATTTTATGTTTAAAAATAACAAAGTTTATTTTCCGCTAAGTTGGCCATTACTGCGGAGGACGTTTTGGCCCACTAAACAATAATTGCTATGGCAATTCAGTCATTTTATCGAAAAAAAAAATATCCTTCTGTCAAAACATTTAATTCAACTAATTACTTTGTCTGTATTTAGTAGCTTTTGATTTTCAAAAATGACCATGCGATACACTTGTGAAGAAAAATTGGACATATTAGAATATTATATAAAATGTAATAGGAATACAAATCTCGCCAACGCCAGTTATTTGGAATAATTGGATCAGAGAGTCCTCAAAGGAAGTAAATATCGTCCATATAAGCCTACTATTGCCCAAGGTTTGAGAGAAACAGGCTACCCAAGACGATTAGAATTTTCAACAAAAAGTCAACATCAAGAAGTACCCAATTTCAATAGGAAAATAATTTGGACCGACGAAACGTTTTTCAGCAACTGCATCACCATCATTTTTGTGCTCCTGATAATCCTCGTCAAGTGACCCAACGTAGGATACAAGTAAGATTTGAATTTAATGTATGGTGTGGTATGTACGGTAAGTTAATCAATCACCCATTCTGTAAAATTATTCTAAAGTCAAATGATGTAATTTGTTTTTAAATACACCTAATGTTTTAAAGTATCATTTTCCTTCTTTTGAACAAATACATCTAGAAAGGGAACGATTTCATTAGATTCACTTTCCATTGCGAATTTAATAATATGTTGTTGTTGATTAAGGTGGTCCAGAAATATGAGGAGATTTTCCTAGCCAGGGGGACAAACAACCAAAGTATCATCTACAGATCTGAACCAGTGTTTTGATTTTAACGCAACATTTTTAAATGCCTCCATAAAAATATTCGCTACCACAGGTGATACAGGAGATCCCATAGCTGCCCCTGAGGTTTGTTCATAAAAAGTTCCTTGAAAAATGAAATAAGTAGATGTAAGACAACCTCCCATTAGGTCTATTACATTATTATGAAACTTATTATGTTCCAATATCTGATAATGGAAATTGACTCGTTAACAGAAACATATCTGTATAGTGATTAATCACTTCTTGTGATTTTTTTTTTGGTAATTTGATTAGTTTTACGGTTTAATCAGAATGGAAGTTTTCGGTAGTTTTTTGAGCACATACTCTTTGTAGTTTTCATATACAGAGCATATTTTGTAATAATATTTTGCAAACTGGGAGTGATCGAAGCATCATCTGCGGTTGACTCGTTATTATACATAATAATTTGTAATAAGTTAAACTTTTCCAATTTAAAACAATAAATTGCAGTTTCATTCTTATTTGTCTATCAGAACATATAAGTTTATATAACATGAATTTGTACAACCCACTATGAAAATTGCTTACAATAATGTAAGATCACTTTTTACATGTTTCAATGACTTTAATAATGTAGTGCAAACGAATGATTCTAACATTGTAATGGTAGCAGAAACTTGGCATTATTAGAACCCTAACTCGAATTTTATTCGGGGTTTCAATTTTTTTGGATAGGTAGAGAGGTAGAGGTGGCGGAATGGGTGCTTATTTTAGGGCCTTTTTAAACCCAATTTTGATTCGGTTGGAGTTTAAAATAAATGATAATTTAGAGTTTATATTCCTTCAGATTGAGTTACGTAATACAAACTTTAATAATACTAACATTTATTGTTCAACCAAATTTAAATTACCAGAATACAAATACATATAAATAAGAAAGGCACATGTTGGAAAATCATAGTAGTTGCAGTAATTATTTAAAGGCGAGAAAATTATCTGACGCTAATACCAACAAAATCAGTAAATATGATTTTTCAGGCAGATTATACACTTGGGGGAGCGGACGCGATCACAGCAACAGACATTACTGCAGTCAAAGGAGACGTTCTTTCATTGTCTTTAAATTTACATATAGAAAAATTCAAATCCATATTCTCTATCGAATTTACAAAATTAGATAAGTTGTACGAAAATGACATCATAAACATTTCTTTTCTGTGTTGTGGTACTGTTAATAAATGTTTTCTAGTAAGTTAATTTTATGAATTTCGTGCTTAAAGGATATTTTTTTAAAAAAATAACTTGCCTGTTTATACTTAAGGTTTCTAAATGCAAAATTATGCGTATCCAAACTGCACCTATTACACATATTGAGCCATTTCAATTGTTTTAGAAATAGAGTAATGTGATTTCTTCTTTTAACTAGTATTAAATTATAATTATTAGCACGAATTCTGTACTTGTTGTATTCTGTTTCTATAAAAACCGTCCAGACATGGATAAAACACAGTATAACAGTGATTAAACTTTTAAAATACAAGAGGGTCACATAGAAGTTTTTGCTTTCTCTGCATAGACAATATAAATAAGTTTTAAATTACAATACGGTCCGCATTGCATACGTAACATTCAGGTAACATGCTCTTTAAAACGGAGTTTAGAATCTAGCACAAACCTTAAAATCTTGCAGGTACCTATAAAGGGTATGCTAACATTTTTAATATTAATATTAGCACTATTAGTAGCATATGTAACTTGAGATTGATTACCGAAAAACATTACTGTTCCTTTAGCCGGATTTAGTTTAAGTAAATTATTTGATGCGACGCCAAAGAAGTGAGCCGTGTCTGAGTTTATTAATTGTTGGGCCTCAACTGTTTGATGTCCTGGGAAAGAAAAGTATAATTAGGTATCATTCACATAAAAGTGAGATTTAGAGTATTTAATAGATTTACAAAAGTTGGAAGTATACATTATATATACAGTATAGAAGACCCAAGATAATGCTCTGTAATACTCCTGCTTAGGGTCAACTGTCAAAAGTCAAGTTTTATATCAAGCCAGAAAGATGCAGACTTTTGTAATGGAGCGTTATTCGTCTCAAGAACGAGCAGAAATTGTTAAATTGTAATTTAGTGCCCCAAAATCCATTTTTTGGACAAATTTGATGAGCGACGAAGCAAATTTGTGTCTTTTCAGGTGTGTGCAAACAAGCGTTATTGGGGAATAGAAAACACTCGTTTTATACAAGAGAACGTGCGGTTTTATTAAAGAGTAGTTTTTTAGTGCGCAATATGCTCCAAACGAATCATTGGACCCTTTTTGGCTCTTCAAAAAGTTTTTGATTCTGCTTGAACATAAGCTCAAACAAGCTGAATATTTTCGTATGAACGACCAGAACGGTATGCTTTGCATCAGTTACGATGCCAGTCTGTAAAAACGCCGTGTGGAGCTCTTCGACCAGAATACACTAATACACTCTCTTAAAAGCGCATTGAGTTAAATTTATCGAGTAAAGTTTTTGAAATACAATTTAACAACTTTTGCGCCTTCTTGAGGTGAATAACAATCCACAATAAAATTCTGTATTTTTGTACTTTGATATAAAACAATAAATATATATATATATATATATATATATATATATATATATATATATATATATATATATATCACACTCAGTGTGCTATTGGGAGTATCTGGAGAACCAATGAATAGATGACTTTGGTGAACCGGTGACAACATCCGTTGTCTAAATGGAGTGACCTCTATATTATTACATTTTTGGAATATCCTAAAAATTCTAAACACTTTTTGTGGCATATGGTTCCTATATCTGTTTTCGAGAAAATGACGCTTTAAAATTGACACTTTTGATCCTATGAGGCTTTGTAACTCCAAAATGACTTAACTTGCAACGAAATGGATTGCACTCTATTATCTTAGTTTTTAGTTATCTATCTCATGAGACCAATTTCTACTTTGACAGGAAATGTCATTTTTGACACCTCGTGTCCAACCCGAAATTGGTATGAGGAAATAGATAATGAAAAACTAAGATAGGAAAGTGAAATCCATCTCGCTTTACGTTACGTCGTTTGGGAGTTAGAGAGTTTTAAAATGTTAAAAATGCCAATTTTCAAGCGCCATTTTCTCGAAAACAGTTGAGTTTAGGTATACGAAACGAAACAAAAAGGGTTTAGAATCTTCAGTACAATACAAAATGCAATAATATATTCCATTTAGATAACGGATATTGCCACCGGTTTAAGATAGAAGCGAGAACACCGCACAATTTAAAATATAAAAAAAAAGAGTTTATGTTCATCTATGGCCAGAGAGAAGATATATATATATATATATATATATATATATATATATATATATATATTGCTAAATATTTTCTTGGTTAACTCATTGAAAAATACAACTATAATTAACATCGACGTTTCGTTTTTTATATTGAGCTTTCTCAAGATGGAATATTTATTTTCTACAATAAAAACATATATAGTTAATATGTAAAATTAAATTTAAAATAGTTAAAAAACATTACATTCAAAACAAACAATGACCAAAAAAGAAAAATATATTTAAAACAAAATTAATATTATACAGAGTACGCACCTTGGAAACATGTCGATTTTACGAACGTTTTGAGATAATCATCATTTCGATAGGTGTGAAATTTTTGTATACAAAAGAACGAGACATTTTTTTATTTTTTTTTTATTTACTTGGATTTTCATTGCTATACTTTGGGTTTATGCTATTAGTGAAATGTAGAGGGTTTTATGTAAGAAATGGTTTATTTATATTTAGATTAATTTACTTAGATATCAGATTATAATAAATTTGGCTTAGATTATTGATGTCTTTTTTATCGTTGACGGCATCTTTCTCCTTTTGTATAATTTCTTTTATTGAAAGTTTACGATAGTTAGTTTCTTGCTCTAAAATTTTGGTTCGTTTAAAATCGAAATAATGTTTTTCTGAATGTTCGAGTTTGTGGAGTGCAGTAGATGCATTTTTTTGTATATTTGTGACAGTTTAATCGACTATCTAAGTACTTTGTTGTCATTCCTATGTACTTTTTTGAGCAATTTAAACATGAAATTGAGTAAACTAGGTTTGATTTCTTTTTTTTTACTTTGCTTTTCAAGGGGGTGAAAAGACTGTTTAGTAAATTCTGTACTTTATGACAGACAGTTATGTCGTGTTTAGACAAGATGTGATTTATTTTTTTCTGATAGACCGTCTGTGTAGGCAACACCGCCTCTACTAGAAAGCCTGGAAACGGACGTTGACAGCTTGCAATGAGTCATCACTAGTAGTTAATTTTTGCAGTTAACTGCTATCTGTAAATTCGTTAACGGCGTGTTTTTTTTCCATTCGTTTTTACAAATAAATTAGAACATTAGTAGTTTTTAACTATTTATGTACATATTTGTGTTAGTGCTATTAGTTTTGAGACTGGTGATATAAAATTTCGTCAAAATAGACGTTTGTGGTAGTGAGGTTAGAACTTAGAACCTAAAATTTAGAACAATGTCTTTTATTTGTTGTGTACCCCATTGCTATGGAAACTATCTGAAACGATCTAAGGTTCATATTTTGGGTTTCAAAAGGACGAAGAAAGTCGTAAGAAGTGGCTTCATGCAAAAAAAAGAGAAGCGTTTTACTCCAATTATCAACAAAAGCATTCATAGCATAACATAACTGTTTGCTTTACTGCCCTTACCTCTTCAGTAACCCAACCATTCATAATAAATTTACGTGACCCCAGTTATTATTTAATTTTAGTGGAAAGCACAGGTCATAAAAGCAATGAAGCCTTATGTCTTATATTTCAACTCGACTACATCAGCCTCATACACATTTTGCGAGTTTTCTTGTGAAAGGTTATTATAAAAAGTTTGATGTTTAACTTCATTATATATACATTTATACATCTGCATTTCCATTTAGACAAATTCCACTTCCACAATCTTCCTTAAGGATCAGAACGTCCCATTTTAAACCCCATTTATTTCAAAATTAATAAAAATATTGTCTAAACAATTCACTTTTCACGAGTTGGACTGTGTATCAGCTTATATTCAGAAAGGTCCAGAAGAAGGGAATAAGGACTTTCGAAAGCTAGACGATACAATAAAGAGTTTCGTACACTAGGCATCCTCTTTTATTTGAATGCTTCCTCACAAAACCCAGAACCAAGAAGAGTAAATTGTTCTTTATTATTATTTTTCTGGTTTTTTCTAACTAGTCAGTCACGACTAACCTTCTACTAGGGACCCTAAACGTGAAGATGTGTAAAAACCTGGGAGGGTGATTTTTCACGATTACAAATACTTCTTATCTATTTCGGCCCCGACTCGTACCAAAAGTAAAATGAGTGTGAAAGGTTACTTTTAAAACTGTTGTGCCCTATACTTTTTTTTACAAGACAATTTCACAGTCCATCGCTATTTTTACTCCATAAAGTGAATATACTTAAAATATTTATTTCACTTTGAAATTGAAAAGTCGAATACAAAAAAACGGTAAATTGGTAACCTACAATCATATATCGATGTTTTTAAATAAAATATAAAGTGGGTTGTATTTTACACATGAGGACTGAGGACAAAATGATATCGCATGACCAAATTGGTACGTTATAGATGTCAAGTTTTGACAAGCAGCTTTACTCACGAATGTTATAGTTTGGCCATAGGTCATGTATACAATATATTTTGTCTACTAATGCATTTGGAATATACACTAAAACTCACCGTCACTCTCATTTTTTTACACTAAAAATTTAACTTTCGAGAACAAATTGCTTGAATCTTGCTTGTTGTGTGATTTTTGATCGTTTTGATAGAATTTCGTAGAATAAAATATCGTAAGGGCAGAAGATACTGATTAAATCCTGGGTGTAAAATACGATATCAATAATACAAAAGTTGCCTGTATACCAGACAGCATATCCATACTACGAACAATTACAAAAAAGAGATTCCAAAAGAAATGTAACACCCCATAACGTATAGTTATGATAAAAAAGCGGCACTAGATATCTAATGAAAAAAATTGCCAAGGCTAAATTATTGCATCTGGTTTATTTAGATAAATATCTTGACCAAATAAATGTCAAAACATATTACAAACGCAATTAACATGTGTTGCTCGATGCATTACGATTAATGTAATTCTAAGATTATTAGCCATCGTACTTTACTAATATATCTTTCTAAGATTATTAGCCGTCATAACATACCAATAAATACAAATATTTATGTGGCATGCCCTACATTCATTATGCTGTGATTATGGCTGACGCTGAATAGCTATAATGTAGAGAAGTCAATTAACAAATATTTAAACTATGAGATAAAATAAATTTTTAGATACAACTTATTTTCGTTTGCTTGTTTATTTTTACTTATTCGTACATATCTACTATTAATGAACAAAGCCATCGTAAAAAACACTCACAAAAATGATTTTCCTGGAAAAAATGGAAGTAAGGATTAAACATTAGATTCCTACCATATTTCTGTTTTTCTAAAACTAATTTTCAATTTATCTACTTACGAATTTAGTAAGCTACTCTAAAATCTATTAACTAAAAAATTGCATGCGGTTTTTTGCTTTGGAAGAAAGCTAAGTTGACTTATGTATCTATTATTTTCAAGACTAGTATCTCTTGTCTTTGGTTGCTACTACAATTTTGTTTTAGTGTTTTAAATAAAAATACATATGTTTAAATAAAAAATCCTACCCCCGCCTATGGAGACTATTTTCAAAAAAATTAGCTTTGAGATATATCCTTAATTACCCCAAAACGAGAAAAGTTTTATTATTTAACAGTAGGGAAGATGTATCAAAAAATTGCATGTTTTTCGAAAAAAAACTGATATTTCTTAAAATAGGATCGATATCAAAATATTGATTGATTATTTCGAATATCATACCAATTAGTTTGGTGTATCTCAAATATAAATTAAAAAATTTTTGCGATTATTCGACCTTAAGAAAGTTTAAGTAAAAAAATACAGTTTTGATGCACACTCGGTACATACCAATTTTGAAAATATTAGGTAAATAAAATAATAAAATTTTCCTCTAGAATAAACCACCTATCCAAAGCAAAAAAACGCGTTCTGAGGCTATTTAATTTATAATTTATGATAACTTGGATTACCAAAAAATTAGTAGTTGCCTTTCAAATGAACAATAGTTTAGTGTAATTTATTTCATGTATTGTTATCCTTGTTTATTGCCTCGGTCTCGATATAATAGACTGACACAAATCAGCTTTTATTCAACCAAATCCTGTAAAGGGTCAGAGACACAGCAATCGTTAAATAGAGGTAATCCAGTAATTTGATGTTTTGCAATCTGAGTCACGAATTAAAGGTTAATTTGTGTCTGAGATACTGAGTACTACTACTTTCAGAGATATCCGAAAAAAACGCAATTTTTGTTTTTCAGTGTTTTGTGACGCGAAAAATGAAAATAAGTTTTGAAGGACATCTTGAATCGTCATCAATTCAATTTCTTTAAAATGCCCACCTGTATGTTTTATAATTGATAAAATAAACTGGCCGTTTTGTGAAATTTATGAGTTTTAGTGGCAAATAAATCATATTTTCATTCTAAATATAAATTTGCATTAAATTCGTCCCTGGTGGGTGTAAGAACAGACCATTCTAAAATCTCAATAGTTTGATATCTGCGCAATCAACAAACTTAATGTTAGTAAGACAAAGTTACTTTATATTTAATGAGCGCATTTTTTTTCTGGAATTGATTCTTCAATACTGATGATTTCATTTTCTATTTAAACACGTTCTAATTTCTTAACACGATTTAATTTCAAGAACCAATATTTCTTAAAAATCAGAAATTTTAAGATAAAACTGAAAATAACACATTTTTGGTAGTTCCTGGAAGGTGAAAACATTGTTAATTGCTGTTGATCGTTCGTATCGAACTTCATACTTTTTCTAGCGATAAAGTGTGGGATATTTACATAAGGTAAAGGTTAAAGTTTTCTTTTTGTTGTAAGATGAAATCTGACTAAAGTCCTTTCATTTTCCTTGTTTATGATTGCTATTTTTTAGGAAAGCGATGTGTGACCCTGTTTAGTTATTCCTAAAAAATTAGGTATATACACCACCGACTCCCACAATTTTTTGTTATCAAGATATTGACCTCGACAATTTCTTATTTTCAGTTTGGTTAAGATGCAGATACTGAATACGATTAAAAAAAATATTCCATAAGATACCAAAGATGAAACACAACATCTAATCTTGATGAACTATCCTATTTTTACTGCAAATTGGAAATGAAAACGTTTGATTGTTCTCAAGTTATCGTGAATGTAACTAACCTTATTAACATTCTGCTTACTGAGATATACAGGGTGTTTCACTTAATTTCTTAACGCAGGTTTCTCGGGAATTAAGGGTGATATTATAGTTTGGTCAAAAGTTATTATTCAACTGAGTAAAATATAATTATTTAAAGCTAAAACACACAAATTTTGTCCTTTATAATTGTTCTTCATAAAAAAGGTTTTATTATTGAAAATGAAAGTTTAACGAATACTTATGGTTTTACCACTTGATTTTTGTGCAAAATTTTTAAGTCAATTGTGCTAGTAGTTTTCTGGTACCTGAATTTTTAAATATTTATTTAGGCCGCTATTTGGTTCGCCATAGTAGACATACCTAAAAAATTTACTGGTTTATCCCCACTTTATTTTTATGCAAATGTAGAAGTCCATCCGATTTTGTGACTCCGCCATACTGGATTTTTACGAAAATGTCACCATTTCATCTCCTCATGACTCTTGATTTTTGACCAAAATTCAATCGGATAAGTAGTTTTTAAGTTATGCCGCGTACAAACGGACAGACCGACATACTGAGGAAACTGGGAAAACATGCTTTTCGGAGTCCAGGAACTCTAAAACGTAAAGATCTTCAAACATCTCAGAGGACGATTTTTTTACTTCCTTTTCACGAGGGAAGTAAAAAAAGTTGGATTATAAAAAAAATAAAAAGTAATGCTCCAGAACAAATCAAATTAAAAAATTATTATTCTACTAAAAAATTCGCTATATCTCAGAAACCAATAATATAGCAATCAATTTGGTACAAATAATGAAAAAGGCCTCGAAACAGGCGTAGATTTGTATTTTGTATTTTTTAAGTTATGCGCTTGTTTTGTTTTTTATGTGATGTCCGCGAGAATTTATTTAGCTTAAAATAAATACAATTCATTCGACTACATCGCTGACTTTTGCCAAGTTTTAATATCCCAACAGTTTCCTAAAAATCGGCGTTTCAGTTTTAAAGGAAATATCCTATATATCTCAGCAACCAGTATAGTAATCGAGTTGATGTAATTAACAAAAACGTCTTAGAAATGGACATATTTTTAAAATTTAAGACTGCTAAAGTCATTTACGAATCGTGTAGTGTCGTGGTATATACCGGGTGACCACGAGATTACTTTCCGGCTGCGGTTTTTTTTATTCCGCTAGCCATATTAACGAAATTTGGTAGTTATTACTCTAACAAAACGTCATTTTTATGCATCTATGACGGGTTTTTTCGACTTCCGGTTTTACCGAAGTGACCCCACTTTTGATTTTTAAATGGGACACCATGTATATTTTTGGTTTTTCGGATTCTTCAGATCGTTTTACGTCCGAGTGCACCATTTTTGTATCGAGTTTTGTCCTAAATTTTATTTTTAAATTAAATTTTTCCTTTCCATCTAGAGTGGCATGATCATCCTAAAATGTCTCTATGTAGTTTATCCTGTTTTAGAAAAATATCAACTTAATTTTATCTTTGCAAACTTTTTTGGTAGAAGGCTCTAAACTTCATTATTTTTGTATTTTTGCCCTAGCTGGAAAAACTGAAATGGAAGCATATCACTTTCATAACATTACTAAATGCAGTATTTCATTACGAAACGTTTCTCCATTTTCGATCAATCATTTTTGTTTTATTAGGGAGGTAAAAGATTTTTTTTCTACTCATCAATGGATTATATCGAGCATGTCGCAAAAGGGTGAATAATAAAATTAATTTATCTAGTAATTAAAGGTATTTATTTAAAAACAGAGTAAAAGTAACAATAACAATAACCAAAAAAATAACAATAAACTAAACAATGAAATACCTATGCTTGACCATCAATTTATTTTAAAAGTGCTGACCTTGTACATCTCGGTATTTTCGAACCCGAAAGACGTTTTTCTGTATGACATTGTCAAGTATTTCAGGAGTAATACTGGCAAATCCCGCTCGTATACGGTTTTCCAAGATCTGAAGTGTTGTTGGTGGTGTTAAATAAACAGTACCTTTAATATGTCCCCACAAAACAAAGTCGATTGGTGTAAGATTTGGCGAACGAGGCAGTCATCGGATAGGTCCATTAGTAGAAATGATGTGCTGTCCAAACCTTTCTTCTAAATACTTTTTTACAATAATGGCATTATGCGGGGGTGCCCCATCTTGTTAAAAATAAAGTTGGTCGTTCTTTATTTCCAATGGTAAAAATCCTAAATATCGATCTCCGTTTAGGTGCCTTTAGAAAAAAATTGGTCCCACAATCCTAGTACCTACTATTCTAGCCCATACGTTAACAAACATCTCTTCAAAATTACCTTCCATCATTCGGTGTTCATTAGTTGTGGACCAATATCGAGTATTTTGTCTGTTAAGCATTCCATTGTTAGTAAATCTCGACTCAACCGAATATAAGATACAATTCGCTAGATTATTATTATCATCATTATTGTTCAAAAACCAGTCTTCTATTGAAATCTCCCTCGTAAGAATATTGATGCAGCTGATATTTAAATGACTTGTATCCATGTTTTCTCAAAATTTTTCTTAAGGATTCTCTGCCAATTCCTAATTCCAAGCCGATTTCCCTGGTGGATACTGTAGGATTTACAGTAACAAAAGCAACTACATTGATTTCAGTTTCATCATTAATAACAAAAGGTTCTGGCGGATTGTTGGGTTCTTCACGCATTTTTTTTTATAAGATAAATTATGTATTCTCTTGTTGGATGATGAAGACGGTCAGG
The DNA here is from genome assembly GCA_030620095.1 of Kuschelorhynchus macadamiae. Taxonomy (NCBI): domain Eukaryota; kingdom Metazoa; phylum Arthropoda; class Insecta; order Coleoptera; family Curculionidae; genus Kuschelorhynchus; species Kuschelorhynchus macadamiae. The sequence goes on from JAUTXW010004768.1 coordinate 865,923, forward strand.
ATATTCCTGCCGATAAACTCGTTCAGCTTCTGCTGCATTTTCACCACATTGTTCGTACACGATAAGTATATCAACCTGCTCACTTTTAGTAAACATACTATTTTTCTAATGTTAATAATAAATTGAACTTAAAATTGTGTTGAAATCTTAAGACATAGGTACGTTAATAAACAGAAACCAACTTTTTTATCTATCAAAAATACCACTGTTTCCATGGCAATTGCCTATGTATCTGCTGTTTTCATGGCAACTACGATTTACTGCTACATATACGCGATATACTCCATTGATAAGTATGCAGGGTTTTTCCTTAACAGGCTTTTAAAGGCATTATTTGAAAGAATACAAAACAATGTTTATATAAAAGTTTCTAGATTTTTTTATGAAGGTTTTAGATATGGTATTTGGAAAACCAATTAACGATCGGAAAATAGAAAAAATGAAAAAAACATCATTTTTTTGAATGGAACACCTCATATTTTATTAAAGATGTAAAATCTCTTTGTTTTCCTCTTTTCAATACCTACCTATAGTTTACCTGTGTTTGGATAAAGAGTTTTTAAACAATTTAACTTTAAATTTGTATTTTAGTTGCAACAGAGCAGACGTTTTCAAACGTTTTGAGGCTTGGAGCACCTTTCAGTAGAACAATATGTGTTCTGCGGAGCACCAATTATATTTTTATTCCTCAATTTTACGCAAAAAGAAATGCGAAGACTGGAAAGTATCAGTCGTCATTTATTAACGTATATTTATATTAAACAGTATAAACAAAAAAAAACAAAAGAATTAACGAGATATGTGAGGCTGTTTGGATTTACTTAATATGGCTATGCCTGGTTTGATATTCGACAGCTGTAATCGAATACTTGATTCGGCTTTAAGGCGCAATCGCGGTAGCTGCATAGGCTGAAAATCCTGACTCACATAAGTATGTTGTGGCAAATGGCAGAAGGATTTTTGCCTTATGTGATAAAATTTTATATTCATCTTTTAACTTACACCAAAATTCCGAAACAAAATGTTCTTTAGGTCTAGCAAGCCATGAGACCCAAACAGAATTTAATTAATATTAGATCTAGCTTAGCCATGGAAGACGACCGAAAAAAAACAAACGGTTATTAAAAGAAAATAGAATATAGAAATAATAATAAATAGGTATTTTAACAAACTAGTTCAATGTTCATATTATTTAAGCAACTTGATACAATTTGCTGCGTTACTGATATAAAAATAAATTTTCATGTTTAGTTTTTGCCGTAAACTAATAAAATCACGTGCCCTATTAAATTTATTAAGTAAACCATGTCCTTTAAATATCCTCACAGAATAATTTGTTATGGATGGTAAATATCTAAAGGACAGGGTTTACTTTAATAAATTTAATAACACACGTGATTTTATTAGTTTACAGCAAAAACTAAACAAGAAACTTTAACTTTAAAGGAATGAAATTTCATAAATTAGGCAAATTGGATGTATGAAGAGTGTTTTAATAACGCGAAAGTTGGTTTGCTAGTTTGTTTAAATACCAACCTATTTGCTGATATTTCTTGTTAAAATAATTTTTTCTCTAAATACCCTAAAATTCAATTATTTTATTTTCGGTCGCCATCCATGGCTAAGCGGGATCCAATATCTGTTCAATTCTATTTGGCTTTTATGGCTTGTTAGACTTAAAAAATCTTTTACCTACCTAATGAAACAAAAATGTTTGAACGAAAATGGAGAAACGTTTCGTAATGAAATACTGCATTTAGTAATATTATGAAAGTGATATGCATCCATTTCAGTTTTTCCAGCTAGGGAAAAAGTACTAAAATAATGAAGTTTAGAACTCTCTATCAAAAAAGTTTGCAAATATAAAATTAAGTTAGTATTTTTCTAAAAGAGAGTAAAGTATGTAGTCATTTTAGGTTGATCATGGTACTCTAGATGGAAAAGGAAAATTTAATTTAAAAATAAAGTTATAGCTATAAGGACAAAATTCGATATAAAAATGGTGCACTCGGACGTAAAACAATCTGTAAAATCCGAAAAACCAAAAATATACAGGGTATTCCATTTAAAAATCAAAAGTTGGGTGAAACCGGAAGTTGGAAAAACTTGTCATAGATGCATAAAAATGACATTTTGTTATAGTAATAACTCTACCAAAAAGACGGCAGCCGGAAAGTAATCTCGTGGTCACCCGGTATATATGATAATACGTATCAACAACTTCTGGCATACTTGCTAATTCCCGGAAGAGCGGCGTTTGAAGTTTTAAGTAGAACATCCTGTATATTTTTTATCTTACGACCATAAATAGTCCATATATTATACAGGAAGTTAACATTATATTGTATGATTAAAAAATATATTTCAGGTTTTCGTTCATTCTGATGGGAAAAAAGAGGTTTATTATTACACTCTAAGTACCCCGTACATTATTTTAAAAAGCAAATCACGCTGCAAATCGCTTAACAATATCGTAATAGGAGTAAACTCGCCGCAACTAGCAATATTCAAATAAGCATTCTAGAAAAATAGGCTATTTATTAAAATTGCTCCTAACGAACATGGTATATTAAAATTCCCAAGCTGTTCTACAAGTGGCAATTAGCCTGAGATAGAACAATATCGCTGCGAGAAATAAAAAATGGCGGCCCCTTGATTCTACTACATTACCCCGCGATATCTTCGCTTTAATAGATTTAAATTCCTATAATCAAGGTGGATCCCCAATAAAAATATAGCGCCTGGTTTTTCTTGAGGTAGGTCACGTCGCTTAGTCGTGTTAAGTATCTCAGAAGGCCATTTGGTTCCATTAGTGGCATTATGTAAATTTATAAGAGCGAAATAACTGAAAAATGCTACGGTAATATCTACCGTGAGAGATGAACTTATTTCGAATGCTTTGCAATATAAGAGTTATAGTTTTGTTTTTTATTACATATTTTTATTACATATATATATATATATATATATATATATATATATATATATATATATATACAGACCAATTTAAAAGCGGAACACCCTAATATCTCAGCAATTAACTACCAGGTTAAGTTTCAAATTTTGGTGATGTGTATATATTTTGACATATTCAACTTTGACAAAAAGATAATAGCGATTATTTAACGAGTTAAGTTTAAGTTTAGTAAAAAAATTGCTTCAAGACTTTTTTTTTATTTTTATAATCTTAATAAAAATAATTAAGAAACAATAGCAGAGCGAAAGAACTCGAACATATTTTAGAGTACGTCTTAGAACTATTTTGTTGTCTAAATTCGATAAAGATGGTAAAAAGAATTAAAAAATGTAAAATAGTGTTTCTTGATCAAGACAATGGTTTAAAAGATTTCTCCTTTGAAATGAAAAAAAATGCTTTTTTTGAAAGCTAGTATTTCTCAAGGCTATTGACCTATTTTGTTGAAATTTGAAATAAGGGGTTCTTGATGATGCTGAGTAAGAATCGAGAATCAAAATTTCGTTAAAAAATCCCTAATATATTTTTCTTAAAAATCGTACCATCTAGGCTCGCACGCCAATGTCAAAGTTGTCATGTGTCAAAACAAGAAATTGTCAAGATGTCAAAGTTGAATGTGTCAAAATAATTATATTTTAAAACCGTACTATATATATATATATATATATATATATATATATATATATATATATATATATATATATATATATATATATATATATATATATATATATAAATGTCACAAAAAGTGCAGGGTGGCCCACCATATATATATATATATATATATATATATATATATATATATATATATATATTTCTATATATCGTCAATTTTGACTTCTAGGGGGCACCTTTTTTACTGTAGTTGTATCATACAGGGTGACGCAAAAAGAAGATATTGCGTCACACTTTAGATTTTTAAATGGAAACGCCCGAATTTTATTTTATTTTTTGATTCTACATGAACTTTTTATTAAAGTCTGAATAATAAGGTTTATATCTATCTTCAACCGTTTTAAAACTATTTAGGTTTGAGAATCTAATAATTTAATTTAATATTGATAATCGATTAGACAGTAAAAAATAATAATCAGTGGTTTCTATAGTAACAAAGTTTCACTGCAAAATTGAAAACCT